>NW_019281852.1:0-10623 GCF_000648695.1 Onthophagus taurus | reverse complement strand
TATCATTTTCGTTTAATAATTTTGTTTGGTTTTTGTTTAAATAATAAAACTGTGTCAAATATTCACCATGTGTAAAAATTTGAAAAATTAAAAAGTCATATGTGGTTCATTTAGAGAAGCGGTTCCCAACCTATTTTCAGGTGTGGCCCTTTTGAACTTTTACAAATTTTCATGACCCCCCCTTATATTAGGTTCATATTAGAGTTATTAGATCAAAAAAAGAATTATAAAGTATAGAGATAAAATAAAGTAAAAAAGTACCTACATAGGTAATATATTTTATACCTATTATTTAACAAAACAGAATTTTAGAAGTACAAGTAGATTTTAACTAAAACCTAGGGTCAGTGCCTTTTTGTTGTCGTTAAGGCCAATCTTGTATCATCCTCATCTTTAAGTTTAGTTCTGGATTTTGATTTTATTTGTAACAGGAATGAAAATTCATCTTGCACTTCATCAGAAATGTCGATTATATCGATGAAAGCATGGGTTTCGCACAAATGCAGCTTCTTGCTCAGAGAACTTGTTTTATGTTGATTTATTTAAATAAAAAGGATTTTGTTCTTAGTAAACGATTTATTCTTCTCTAATTGTTTTTACACGATCAGTGCACATAAGACCGTTACACGTTCTTGAAACATCTGTGTCACGCGATCTAGGGATATTTTGTTACTACCAACATACTACGTAGGTTATTGTGAGCTTATAAAATATTTAATCAAACTAACATTAATATTACAACATCTTCCCCTTTTTTTATATTTTTATATATATTTAACCCAACCCAACCCAACCAACTACATAATTTTTAAGTCTTTCGGGTAATTTTCGTTGCCTGGTACTTAAACCCAGCGGCGGTGGCACAATATTCTCCATTCTTCCATTTTCTTTATTTTCCTGTTCAAGAATTGTAGTATTATTCTCAACATTCTCTTTATTATCATTATCATCCTGACGTACTTTCTTTTTTAGATTTATTTTTATTTGCGTTTTTCTTAAATGCTCCCTATTTCGTCTCACTAGTCTACCATTGTTACTTTGAATGATGTATGGATGTACCTTGGCTCACATGCTTTAGCTATAATACGACTACCTTGCCATTGTTCAATTTGCGATATATCAGTATTCATCATAACATTATCACCCACCTCTACATCTTGTAAATTTTTTGAAGTCTTATCATAATATTCCTTATATAACTGTCTTTTGTTTGATAGTTTGTTTTCAATACAAGCACCACTTTGTAAAGATGGTTTAAGTAGATTTTCGTTTGTAGGCAATTTTGTTTTAATTCTTCTATTAAATAATTGAGCCGGAGAAACATTTAAATATGTCAACGGTGTGCTGCGATATTCCAGTAATGCTATTTTTTGCAATCTTAACGCAGCTTTCTGCTTGTCCATTCGATTTACTGTAGTGAGGACTTGATGTAATAATTTGAAAATCCTACTCTTTAGCGAATTTTTTACACTCATATGAGCTGAATGGCATATTGTTACTAACCACAATGCTTGGAATACCGTGAGTTGCAAATACTTTTTTAAATGCATTTATAACATCTGTTGCTGTCTTTGACTTCATCTGAATTATTTCAATCCATTTCGAGTAATAGTCGACAAATCATAAATATTTTTTTCCTATATATTGCACTCTGCAATATCCGCCCCTAACTTTTGAAACGGAAACCTTGAAATCTCATGCAACATCATTGGAGCATGACTGTTTGCATTTTGATATTTCTAACATACAATGCATTTACTTATTAACTCGTCAATATCCCTATTGATGTTGGGCCAATAAAGAACTTCCTTTGTTCTTAATTTTGCCTTCGTACGACCAAAATGACCATCATGTAATACTTTTACCATGTTTTTTCTCAATGCCTCAGGCACTATGACTCTTTCGCTGTAAAACACTAAATATTATATATTCCACCTCCGCTATCAAACTTCTAGAATAATATGAAACGGGCTTTCCATTTTGTAACAAAACACATCCTATACCAAATTTTGATGCGTCTGTTTGGATCACCGGTACAATTTTTGGATCAAATCCGGCTAAAACTGTCGTTTTACAGAGTGCATCTTTAATTATTTTTAAACAATCATTATGAGATGACTCCCATTGAAAACAAACGTCATTCTTAAGCAATAACCTTATTGGTGCTGTCAATTCTGCTAGATTTGGAATATATGCACGCAAACAATTAATCATGCCTAAAAGTCGCTGTAATTCTTTTTTATTGCTTGGCGGTGTCAAATTGGTTACTGCTGTTATTTTTTCTGGGTCAGTAACCAAACCCAATTTACTACAATCCTTCAGCCCTAACAATGATCTCTTAGCACCCTGAACCACAAAAAGTCTATTAATTCATGCTTGTTTTTATACATACAAGAAAATTTAATTTTGCGTATATGATCGATTTTGGCTGCTCCATACGCTCCTAAAATAGTCTTTGATTTCTTTAGATTCTCTGATTTCTTTAGGTAGCACAGCCTCGTAGTCTTTCCCTCGTAATGTGCTTACCTCGGATCCTGTATCGAGCTGGAAATTGATTGGTGCAAAGGTGTTCAAACATGGCGAATATTATCTTTGATTTGAATAATAGTAGTTTCCTTTCTTTGTAATTTCAAATTTAGCTTGTTTAGCTGATCTAAAATATCGGACAAATACGCTTTGGATTCAATTTTTTTATTTCCAACTTTTTTATTTCTTTTTCCAATTCATATACGCGGCCAACAACATTTCCTTTTGACAACCAACGCACAGCAGTGTAAAAAAGACGAAATTCCTTGAATAAACACCTATTCAGAGCACGACTTTTTATGTAATTGACAATTGTCACCAAAGAGTTGAGAACTTCTCGCAAATGCTTGGGGAGTGTTTTACTGGCTAGGGTATATCGGTGAATCATACAATGTACTTCCCTTTGCTTGAAAGCCAGAATTACATCCAAGCATTGCTGGTGCTCCGTCACTGCATACTCCACATAATTTTTTCCATTGTAAATCATTACTTTCAAAAAACGTACTTATCATATCCATGACATCTTGACCTTTCGTAGTTGCTTTTAGGGGTTTGCAAAACAGAAACTCTTCTTTGATATGGTTCGAGTGAATATATCGTACGAAAAGTAATAATTGGGAACATGAAGACAGGAGATGCCTTTATTTCAGATAAAATTTGTTCCAACACGTCTTTGGACATGTCTGAAATGCATTTTTGAATTGTGTTGTTGGATAAGGATATATTACGCATTTTAGTCTCACTCGCATCACCAAGAATTAACTTAAGGGATTGTAATAAATAGGGTTTGATAAGGGTTTCTGCAATTGTATGGGGTCTTTTAATTTTTGCAACATCCATTGCAATTTCATATGATGCTAATTAATCAATTGATACATTAGATTAATTTTAAAATAAAATCTTCAATGAAAATTTAAAACAATAGTAGTATTTAAACATTTGGAATTAATAACATTTTATATTTTTATTTACCAAAACAGTAAATAATAGAACAGAAAACACGTAATCTAAGAACACTAGAAACAAGCACTTATACTTATGCGGTATATTATAAAACTAGATTCGAAGCTAGGTTCGTCTGCTCATTTGTTAGAAAAATAATAAGTAACAATTTCGTTGAGTCAAACCCACAAGAACGTTCGACAAGTACGTAACTTATAACGCTGTGGTTCCCCTATTTCAGAATAACGCAGTGGTTCCCTTATTTAAGAAAAACATAAAATAAAACGTTTCATTAATGTTTCGAAATCATAGACATTTTTCACAGCAATAGTAATACCTTATTGTAATACCTTACCTGATATTGGAAAATTTATCAAAACGTGCAGGAAATGTAGGAAAACGTTTGTATTTTTATTAGAAGGCTATGACATTTTGACAAGTTTTTGGTTTAATTTATTTCTATTATTATTTGTACTATTAACTACGATTGATAAGCTTTCAGTTTATTAGCTTTTACTTACAAAAAATAATAGATCAAATAAATGCAACAATTAAAACATAAAATTAATGACAAAAATTACATTAGGATAAAAATATAAATTTATAATATAAATTCGTTCTTAAATTGAATTTGAAAATGCAATAAAATAAGATAAAATATTTTTTCGGACACTCACTGGAAATGGCCTATATTTCCTTATTACAAATCGTAAAGAAAAGTACCTCATTTCTTTATAGCAACCAAATAAACAATTAATTATTTATTAGAATAAATATTAAACGTACAATTATTAAGGTTAGAGAAGCTTATACTTGATGTACACTGTTGTAACTGTAAATCACCACATGTTAGTGACGATTTTGATAACACCTCCTGATGAACTCCTGATGGATCACTACTTTATTTTTTTTGTTTGGTTGCTGTAGTGAGGGAAACGGCAGAAACGACAATTTGATTCTCGAGCTCGTCGTGTACTTTTTAAATAATTTCTTATAAAATGTAGGTAATTCATTTAAATTGAGTGTCCGAAAAAACTTCATGTATTATTCTTAAAGAAAAGTAACTTCTTCTTTACTCATCGCGTTTCTAATATAAATAGAAACGAAAAAAAGAAAAAAACGAAAAAAGAAAATATAAAGATAATAAATTCGCGATTCGTAAAGAAAAAAGTATACTTTCTTTACTTATAATAAAAATAACTATATTTCGTTGTCTTCATCACTGGTGACCGGAAATAGGCGCTTTCTTTTGGTCACGAAATGTCCTGAACTAAGAAAATCTTTATCAATTTTTTGAAATTTTTCCTTGTCCTGTCCGAAAGGTTATTACATTAGCGATCAATACAAAATAAATTTTAAATGTCGGCGTTGGAATGATCTGTCATGATGTTCAATGACTTACACCCATTGTCAAATGTAAGTAATGACAACAATAATACAAACATGGAACAAAAACTGACAAAATTTCAGCTTTCTAATAAAAAAACCTGCATTTCGTGCGTAATAAATTTCCCAATATGAGGCAAACCAAAATAAATAGGTATAAGAATGTTTATAGATAATTTGTAGAGAATTAAATTCCCTTTCTGATAGGCTAAAATTTAATTTAAAATTTTCGACTTTCTCACCATTGAATATGGAGAAATAGTAATTCAATTTTTGACCACCTGTATAAGATATTCCGATACAACAAATGACAATCTATTTGACAGGATCTAAAGAGTAATCGTGCCAATGTAGTTATTTTTTAAATGAATGTTGGCTGAGATATGGGGTTTTAAAGAGCATGGTGAAATTTACCAAAAAAAGCTTAAAACCAAAATAACTCGAAAACGAAAAACGACAGGTACAAATAACTTTCATCAAAGTCAACCTATTTTTTACGTACAATTAAACGGTGTAATAAAAACTATAGCTTAATAATAAAGATGACAAAAAGGCCTCTTCTTCTCTAAATAATATATTTATTATATTTTATTTACTTGGTACCGGTTTCGACATGTTCACATGTCATCATCAGCCAAATCTACAAAGCATCACATCACAGAAGAAGAACATTAAAATCAAATATATGTATTTCTTAAAAAATATCAGAAAATCTTTAACTTACAGTACAGTCGTAAAATACAAAATCACAAGTAAAAGGAACATTGACAATGTAAAAACTTTACAATAAAATAAACAAATTAAAGCATTTTATAAAGTAAGAAGAACTTTCAAGAAAACACATTCGATACAACTCACACCTAGTTCTCGATTTCGAGCGGAAAATTTATTTTGTCGCAAACAGGTTATAAATATGAATTAAAATTAAAACGAAAAAGAGTCGGAACTAAAAATAACGAAAATCTAATGTTTTAAAAAAGCGTACAAAGGCTTATAAAAATTTTCTAATTGATCATTCAGTAGGTGAGAATCATCTCTATGTTTAACTTTATCCATTTCAATCTCCAAAACATCCATTCTCACACCCTTATCGAATTTGTGAAGGAGTTTCACATTTTCAAAATTAATGTTATGTTCGGTCTCAATGCTTAAATATATTGGAAGTATTCCTGGTTTAGTGTTCATATATTCTTTTATGTAGCTTCAGTCTAAACAGTCTAAAATGTCTTCTTTCTGTTTATGTTTTTCCAATATATCGCTGATCTGTCCATTAGACTTGAAACCAACATAAACAACGTATGATTGTAGAATAGACTTAATCTTGCGGTTGATCTTATTGTATGTCAGTGCTCTAAAATTGTAAAATCTGTCTTTATTATAATTATAAAGAGGATCTTGCTTAATGATGTTTTTGAACAGTAGTCTATCGATAGTGTTGGAAGGATAAACTTTATTTCTCTGAATTTAGCGGATCTATCTAAAGAGTATCTTAACAATCTAGTAATATATGATTGGAAAGCGGCTAATTTATGGCTGTGTGGATGGAAAGAATCGTAAGGAATTATAGCATTTAGGGAAGAAGGTTTTCAGAAAATGTCATAGGCAAAACTGTGGTCACCTCTAAGTATTGTCAAATCTAAATAGTTTAATTTATTTTCATTTTCAACTTCTAAGGTAAAATTAAGATTCGTATGAATGTTGTTCATATAATCAAGAAAGTTATCAAGATCATTTTACAATATATTTGGAATAAGGGTTCAAACGATTAATAATGAAGTTCTTTCGTATGTGATCTAAATACAAATCAGCCAAAATGTCGGATATTGACAAACTCATAGGTAAACCGTGTTCAAGTTTATAAATTTTGTCACTAAATCTACAATAGTTTTGTTGAATAACATGATGAAGTATATTAATTAGGTGTCATGTTGTGATTTTATCTTTAAAATGAGTATAAAAAATATCTTCCACAATGTCTAGAGATTAACAACATCAAACGATAACATGATACTATTGTTGGGGTTAGTATGTTTTAATTTTTCGATTCGTTGTATTGAGTTTTTTATTGTATATTTAAGTTGAAAATCAATTTGTTTAAAAATATCGTAGATGAAACAAATAATTTTAGAAGTGGGTGTATTGTAACATGCAGTTATAGGTCTTATGGGTAGGTTGTCTTTATGAAGATTAATGAGTGAATATAATTGAGGTATGTAGGAGTTCATAGGAGTAAGAATATATACATATATTTTGGCCTAGTTTCCTTGTGTTTTTTAATAATGTCTTTAGTTTTCGTGATTATAGAGTTTAGAGGGTCTTTTTTAACTGCCTTATAACCGTTATCATTTAGAAAGGAGATCGTTTTATTGAATATTCATCTCTATCAACGATGACAGTACCGGCGTTTTTATCGTCTTTTCTGCATAATGCATTATTATCGGTTAACTTCTGTTTTATTGATTTTATAGTATTATGTAATTTATAATGTATATTATGGTTTGGGCCTTTCTGATTATTATGAGTGGATTTTTCATGTTTCTTATAGGAATAATGTCATTTTTAATGTTGTTGCGATTGGGTAGCTTATTAATTGCATAATCTATCTCTATTGCAGTGAAATGAACATTAGGTTGAGATTAAATAGCAAATTTATGACCCTTGTTAAGTAATTCGATTTCATTTTTACTGAATTTTATATTGGTGAGATTAGTGGTGTAATCAATATTATTTAGAGAAGAAGAGGCCTTTATGTCTTTATTATTAAATTATACCTCTAAATCATGGATTTTTTAAGAAAAACTATAGCATTCCATTTAAAATAACGATGTTATGATCTACGTCCGGTATACAGAACGGAAGTGGCGCCATCTTGAAATTATTTTAGACCGAAAGTTCTGAATGAACAACCCATGCTAACAAAATTTCAATTGGCATTTTTTTACTCCTCTCTTAGCATTCCTTGTGATACATGATGATGTTATAAGTACGAAGGCTTTCACGGCCGGTGTGAATTAAACTAAGATTAGAAATAAAACTAGAACTAACACTAGACCTAGAAAAAGGTCATCCACATATTTGATCCATATAACAATATATTTGGAATAAGGGTTCAAACGATTAATAATGAAGTTCTTTCGTATGTGATCTAAATACAAATCAGCCAAAATGTCGGATATTGACAAACTCATAGGTAAACCGTGTTCAAGTTTATAAATTTTGTCACTAAATCTACAATAGTTTTGTTGAATAACATGATGAAGTATATTAATTAGGTGTCATGTTGTGATTTTATCTTTAAAATGAGTATAAAAAATATCTTCCACAATGTCTAGAGATTAACAACATCAAACGATAACATGATACTATTGTTGGGGTTAGTATGTTTTAATTTTTCGATTCGTTGTATTGAGTTTTTTATTGTATATTTAAGTTGAAAATCAATTTGTTTAAAAATATCGTAGATGAAACAAATAATTTTAGAAGTGGGTGTATTGTAACATGCAGTTATAGGTCTTATGGGTAGGTTGTCTTTATGAAGATTAATGAGTGAATATAATTGAGGTATGTAGGAGTTCATAGGAGTAAGAATATATACATATNTGAGTGGATTTTTCATGTTTCTTTAAAATAGGAATAATGTCATTTTTAATATTGTTGCGATTGGGTAGCTTATTAATTGCACAATCTATCTCTATTGCAGTGAAATGAACATTAGGTTGAGATTAAATAGTAAATTTATGACTCTTGTTAAGTAATTCGATTTCATTTTTACTGAATTTTATATTGGTGAGATTAGTTCTGTAATCAATATTATTTAGAGAAGAAGAGGCCTTTTTGTGTTTATTATTAAATTATACCTCTAAATCATGGATTTTTTAAGAAAAACTATAGCATTCCATTTAAAATAACGAAGTTATGATCTACGTCCGGTATATAGAAGGGAAGTGGCGGCCATCTTGAAATTATTTTAGACCGAAAGTTCTGAATGAACAACCCATGCTACCAAAATTTCAATTGATGTTATTAGCATTGATATGCAAGTAGTATGAGGCTTTAAACACCGAAATTGTGCGATTATCGCACGATTAGTTTTGAGATCTGGAATATATCACTAGATACTACATGCCCGCCAACGTATAAGCATAATAATCGAGAGAATAATAAAGTTTCGATTGTGTATAAGAAAGCTAAGCGAGAATGAAGTAAGGACGACCAGAAACAAATAACAAAGTTTATCGGGAGACAGCTATAAATGCTCAGCTAAGAGATCTTAATTAACAACAGACAAATCCACAGCGGCAGGTTCATACAGCCTCGAGCATTCATCGAATTATTCAACGTACGTTTGCCAATGTTACCTAAAAATCGAATGAACACACCCAGCCAAAATTCCATAAACAAAACTTCTATTGTAACCACAATACTAAGCTTCATTTAAGAACTATTAAACCCTATTTATCTCAGATAGTACAATCTCCAACTCAAAATCTCTTTGCCAACCTCACCAATGGCTAGCAAGAAAAAATGCCACAACATTGCAAACTTAAACGTCAATGGAATTAAACAAACAGATGTAGTGTAGATCTGGCGTGCTAAGACTCATCTAATTACAGGAAAAAAATTTAGAATCCTTTTTTCGAGACTAACCCAATCCCGCAAATACCAAACCTCTATGTTCTTTTGTTTTTAAGTTATAGCCAAAAAGTGATTTCAAATATACGGCTTATTAAAAAATAACGCTTATTTTCCCCAAATACACCATGCGTACAATACATCATTGGAAAGCTAAAAATATGCTCTTTTCAGTAACACCATAGTCTACTATAGTTTGTATTTAAAAAAATACAACTTTGTGTTGTATCTCAAAAATCATCAAGTATTTTTAAAATTTTTCAACGGCAGTATATGTATTATATTTCTACTTAAAAAAGAGTCTTAAGAACGTACCAACCCCATTTCTCTAATTTCAAAAATAAACGAAATATGAGCATTTTTTGAAATCACTAAAATTTGACTTTTTGACTATAACTTAAAAACAAAAGAAGATAGAGGTTTGGTGTTTGCGGGATTGGGTTAGTCTCGAAAAAAGAGATCGGGGCATGGCACCTACTTTTTTCGTATCTCCTATAGTTTCTGAGATAGCCTATAATAACATCCAAATTTGCCCACCCTGTACATGCACTCACGAAACGATACAATAAATGGTAAAATCATGGTATAATAGTATATTAAAAAATTAGTTTCGTAAGACATGCATTTCAAGCGTATCTTTTTTTTAACAAAAATAAAATAAATTTTGACAATGCAGGAAAATAGGTATGTAACAGTTGGCAACACCATAACGTATGAAAATAGAAATTTGAATTGACAATTAGAAATTGTCAAAACACAAAATGTATTCACCTGAAAACAATATTTAATGTACACCTCCCAAAATAAGAGAAACTCTCAGAGTTCAATGTCCTCATCATTGTGGATCTTGTATTCGATGCTAAGAACGTGTTTAAACATCCATCGACAAAAATTGTCACATTGACCACTAGAAAAATTAATGACCCAATATCACCAACTTGAACTGGTTTCATAAAATGTTACTAAAATCTCATTACAGCATCGGATGCTGTAAGGAGTCTCATTACAGCACTCGTTTTAGTACTGTAATAGCTTTCATTAGCGTCGCGAATTACAAAAAAATAATTGCCGGAGATATGAACGCAATAATCGACAAGACCACATTACGACATTACAGACAGACATTACTGACACATT
>NW_019281851.1:0-11975 GCF_000648695.1 Onthophagus taurus | reverse complement strand
GCAGCCGTTAATAACAAACTAACACCGTTACTTCTTAGTTGATTTTCGGCACAAGTACCTTTAAAAAAAAATAATTACATCATCGTAATCTCCATTAAAAACCCTTTAAAATGAGCCCAAACACGATGGGGTTATCTCAAAAAATAATTAATTCAAGATGGCGCTTTTTCATTTTCCGCCATCTTGAATTAATTATTTTTTTAATCATTTTTAATTTAAAAACCCTTTAAAATGAGACCAAACTCGATGGGTTTATCTCTAAAAATAATTGATTCAAGATGGCGCTCGTTCATTATCCGCCATCTTGAATTTATTATTTTTTCAATCATTTTTAATTTAAAATTCCTTTAAAATGAGACCAAACTCGATGGGGTTATCTCAAAAAATAATTAATTCAAGATGGCGCTCTTTCATTTTCCACCATCTTGAATTAATTATTTTTTNTCAAAATGGCGGATAATAAACAAGCGCCATCTTGAATTAATTATTTTTTGAGATAACCCCATCGAGTTTGGGTTCATTTTAAAGCACTTTTAATTTTTTTTAACTTACCATTACTCGTAAAATTAAACGCCCACGTTCCTTTAACACCCGGTATAACATCGCGATTACAATTTCCCGACAATCCGCTTATCATCAACACGTGCGCTCCGTTTCCGGGCCCGCTTCCATACGCACCCCCAATCCCCCCGTTTCCACCGCCGTTTCCACCTCCACCTCTCCCAAACCCCATATTCATATCGGCGACTGTCATCATACCCCCACCACCATTCCTGCTACCCCCACTAAACGTATACACGAAACAATATCGCATCGAATCGGTCGCTCGCCTCGTTAAAGGTGACGTAATCACGAAAAACGTATTATTTTCCTCCCAGCTTCCGTGACAAGTAAATCCGGCGATCGGTTGTTGTATACAGGGTGTTCGAAATTCCATTACTTCTTGGGAGCCCCCGCATCCGACTGCCAAGGCTTCGAAATCGTTCGAGATGCACTCCGGGGGTAGGTGTTGGGGGTGGTTTAATGAGGGGTCTAAAGAAATCGACTGTTTTTGGTTGGGGTTAAAGTTTGGGTTAGGGTTGGAGTTTGAGTTGGAGTTAGGGGTGGATTGGGTGGAGGGTTGTTGACGTTTCTTGCGACGTTCTTCGGTGGTGGAAGATCCTGGGGTTGGTTCGAGAGTGTAACGACCCAAGTGCGGGCAATTTTGTGGATGGAGAGTTGTTGCTAAACAAAAAAAATTATATATAATTATATTTATCAAATTAGGAATAAAAAATCCTTTAAAATGAGCCCAAACTCGATGGGGTTATCTTTAAAAATAATTGTATCGTAGAGGGCGCTCGTTGATTTTCCGCCATATTGGAAATAATTAATTTTAAATATAATTATTTATTAGATATCTTTCATGCTTTGTTATGAAAAATATTTGATTATTAATGTGTCTACTAAAAATTTTACTTTGGGAGAAATGTTGAGTGTAGACCACCGACTATATAACATTTTTTTGATACATATTTAAAAATTTTATATTTCACATTATAAAATCGATATTCGTCATTGTAACTTCTTAAAAACGTTTTTTATATTTTGAAGCTATCAATTTAGCTAAATGTTGAGTGTAGTCCACCGTTTTTGACTTTTTAGATATCCAAATATATTTTTCTTTACTTGTTAACGTTGAGATTTTTCGAAATTGTTATTTTTCCTAACTTAGCAAAAATATAGAGTGTAGACCACCGATTTTGATCTTTTTGATATTAATTTATTTTGATCTTAATGTTTCTTAATATACAGTGTTCTTAATTTATTAAAGTTAACATTATTGCGAATTTTAAATTTTACTCATTTGGAAGAGAACGTTGAGTGTAGACCACCAATTTTATTATTGTTATTATAAGAAATTTTTTATTATAAAATTTACATTTTTCATCTTTAGTTGATCTCAAGGGTTTTTAATATTTTATTAATTTACTAATTTAACAAAAAGGTGGAGTATAGACCACCGATTTTGATCTTTTTGATCTTAATTTATTTTGATTTTAACGTCTCTTAATATAATATAGTTTTCTTAATTTATTAATGTTAAAGTTTTTAAACAATATTTCGTTCTAATTTAGGGAAAAAATGTTGAGTGTAGACCGACTTTGACTTTTTATTTCAAAAATTGATATTTCACGTTATATGGGTACATTTTTCTTAATGAATTAAAGATGAGGTTGTTTAGAATTAATACTTTTACTAATTTGGGAGAAATGGTTGAGTGTAGACCATCGATTAGAGTCTTTTTGATGTTTAAAGATCAATGTTTTAACTAATTTCTCTTAATATGTTTTTTTTTTATTTTTTAAAGTTTTTTCCAATTTGTAATTTTAAATATTTCGAAGAAAACGTGGAGTGTAGACCACCGACTTATTGTTTTTCATATGAAAACAATTACTATTTCTCGTCGTATACATACATTGTTGTTAAATTAAATATGAGGTTGTTTAGAATTGACATTTACTAATCTTGGAGATAAGGTTCAGTGTAGACCACCGGCTTTGGTCTATTTAATATTTTTTAAAATCGATATTTGAAATAATCTCTCCTAATATATAGTTTTCGTGCTTTATTAAAGTTAAAATTTTTATCAATTTTTAATTATAATCATTTGGAAGAAAACGTTGAGTGTAGACCACCGATTTTATTATAGTTATTAGCAGAAAATTTTTATTATAAAATTTACATTTTTCATCATTTGTTATTAATATCGAGGCTTTTTGATATTTGTTAATTTGCTAATTAAACAAAAAAGTGGAGTGTAGACCATCGATTATATGATTTTTTTTTATAGAATTTTAAAAATGTTATAACCATAAAATTCAGTCTTTTGATCATTAAAATTGGTATTGTTTGATGTTAACATATTAATTTTGCAAAAAACGTTGACTGTAGACCACCGATTTTATGACATTTTTATTCACTACTAGTTTTAAACATTGACGTTTCTCGTCACTATTTTCTAAATTTATTAAAAATTAATCATTTTTTTGGCAATTTTAATAGGTTAAAAAAACATTGAGTGTAGACCATCAATTCTTTGACTACTTTTTAATACATTTGCCACATTATAAAGCACACAATCTTCTTTATTTGTTGAAATTGGCGTTATTTGATATTGTTAGAGTTATTAATTCATTGATTTAGCAAAAACGTTGATTGTAGACCATTAATTTTGACATTTCCACTATAAAAACTTTAGAAAGTGAAATTTTTGTTATAATTATATATTTCTCTCAATTTTTTGAGATTAAAAACTCAGAATTATTACATTTTTAAATTTAGCAAAAAGGTTGAGTGTAGACCATTTCATGAATTTTCCTAGATTTATATTATTAATACTTCTCATTATGTATTATTTCGTCATTATTAATAAAGTTAATATTTTTTTAGGAAAATTTTAATTTTTATGAAAAAATTTGAGTGTAGACCATTTATTTCGAATTTTTGATAACACTTTCAAAATCCATATCAAATTTCCTTTAATTTAAGTCCAAACTCGGCTAAAATCGGGTAAAATCAACCCAAAACGTCAAAAAACAATTAGGCGCCATTTTGTTGTCGACATCGTTTGTTTTTTATGTTAAAAAATGACATTTCCGCCATTTTTAAACATAAATACGTCGTGTTTGGTGTCGTTTTAAACGATTTTTAATTTCCTTTCGATTTTTGGATATTTTAATAGATTTTTTAAATTGCTAATTAAACAAACAGGTGGAGTGTAGACCATCGATTTTATGACTTTTCCAGATTTTTAAAAATTGTATAATTTCATAAAATTCACAATCTTAAAATGTCATTAAAATTAGCATTATTTGATGTTAGCTTATTAATTTACCAAAAAACGTTGATTGTAGACCACCGATTTTATGACATTTTTAGTTTTAAAGGTCACTATTTTACATAAATCTAAATTTATTAAAATTAATCTTTTTTTTTTCGTAATTTTAATAGGTTAAAAAAACATTGAGTGTAGACCATTAATTTTGACATTTCCCCTATAAAAATTTTTGAAAGTGAAATTTTTGTTATAATTATACATTTCTCTAAATTTGTTGACATTAAAAACTTAGAATTGTAAAATTTTTTAATTTAGTAAAAAGGTTGAGTGTAGACCATTTCAAGAATTTTCCTAAATTTATATTATTAATACTTCTCATTATGTACTATTTCGTTATTATTAATAAAGTTAATATTTTTTAGGGAAATTTTAATTTTTATGAAAAAGTTGAATGTAGACCAATTATTTCGAATTTTTGATAACACTTTTAAAATTCATATCAAATTTCCTTTAATTCAAGTCTAAACTCGGCTAAAATCGGGCAAAATCAATCTAAAACGTCAAAAAACAATTAGGCGCCATTTTGTTGCCGATATCGTTTGTTTTTTATGTTAAAAAATGTCATTCCGCCATTTTTAAAGATAAATATGTCGTGTTTGGTGTCGTTTTAAAAGATTTTTAATTTCCTTTCTATTTTTGGATGTTTTAATCGATTTTTTTAAATTGCTAATTTAACAAACAGGTGGAGTGTAGGCCATCGATTTTATGACTTTTCCAGAATTTTAAAAATTGTATAACTTCATAAAATTCATAGTCTTAAAATGTCATTAAAATTAGCATTATTTGATGTTAGCTTATTAATTTAGCAAAAAACGTTGATTGTAGACCACCGATTTTATGACATTTTTAGTTTTAAAAGTTGACGTTTCTCATCACTACTTTACGTAAATCTAAATTGTTTGTTATAATTATACATTTCTCTCAACATTTTTACATAAAGAACTCAGGATTGTTACATTTTTGAATTTAATAAAAAGGTTGAGTGTAGACCATTTCAAGAATTTTCCTAAATTTATAGTATCTCATTACGTATTATTTCGTCATTATTAATAATGTTAATATGTTTTTAGGGAAATTTTAATTTTTATGAAAAAGTTGAGTGTAGACCCCCGATTTTATGACATTGTTGTGAATCAAAATATTAAAAAAAAAACTAATTATAAAAAGTGGGCTACGACTACTGTATTTTTATAAAAAAAAAAATGATTAACGAAAAATATAAATAATATGAAAAAGTCAATATAAGATTGTAATTAATAAAATTGTTAATAAACATTATCATATTGAAGAAATCGTATAATTTTCCGATAATTAACATCGACGAGAAAAAGAGTCTTAATAACATTTTTAGTTTTAAAAGACACTATTTTACATAAATCTAAATTTATTAAAATTAATCTTTTTTTTAGTAATTTTAATAGGTTAAAAAAAACATTGAGTGTAGACCATTAATTTTGACATTTCCCCTATAAAAATGTTAGAAAGTGAAATTTTTGTTATAATTATACACTTTTCTCAATTTTTTGACATAAAAAACTCAGAATTGTTACATTTTTGAATTTAGTAAAAAGGTTGAGTGTAGACCATTTCAAGAATTTTCCTAAATTTATATTATCTCATTATGTATTATTTCGTCATTATTAATAAAGTTAATATTTTTTTAGGAAAATTTTAATTTTTATGAAAAAATTTGAGTGTAGACCATTTATTTTGAATTTTTGATAACACTTTCAAAATCCATATCAAATTTCCTTTAATTTAAGTCCAAACTCGGCTAAAATCGGGTAAAATCAACCCAAAACGTCAAAAAACAATTAGGCGCCATTTTGTTGACAACATCATTTGTTTTTTATGTTAAAAAATGAGATTTCCGCCATTTTTAAAGATAAATACGTCGTGTTTGGTATCGTTTTAAAGTATTTTTAATTTCCTTTTGATTTTTGGGGGTTTTAATCGATTTTTTTAAATTGCTAATTAAACAAAAAGGTGGATTGTAGACCATCGATTTTATGACTTTTCCAGAATTTTAAAAATTGTATAACTTCATAAAATTCATAGTCTTAAAATGTTATTAAAATTAGCATTATTTATCTTTTTTTAGTAATTTTAATAGGTTAAAAAAACATTGAGTGTAGACCATTAATTTTGACATTTCACCTATAAAAATTTTTGAAAGTGAAATTTTTGTTATAATTATATATTTCTCTCAATCTTTTGACATTAAAAACTCAGAATTGTAAAATTTTTTAATTTAGTAAAAAGGTTGAGTGTAGACCATTTCAAGAATTTTGCTAAATTTATATTATCTCATTATGTATTATTTCTTCATTATTAATAAAGTTAATATTTTTGTAGGAAAATTTTAATTTTTATGAAAAAGTTGAGTGTAGACCATTTATTTCGAATTTTTGATAACACTCTCAAAATCCATATCAAATTTCTTTTAATTTAAGTCCAAACTCGGCTAAAATCGGGTAAAAACAACACAAAACGTCAAAAAAGAATTAGCCGCCATTTTGTTGTCGACACCGTTTGTTTTTTATGTTAAAAAGTGACATTTCCGCCATTTTTAAAGATAAATACGTCGTGTTTGGTGTCGTTTTAAACGATTTTTAATTTCCTTTCGATTTTTGGATATTTTAATCAATTTTTTTAAATTGCTAATTTAACAAACAGGTGAGTGTAGACCATCGATTTTATGACTTTTCCAGAATTTTAAAAATTGTATAGCTTCATAAAATTCATAGTCTTAAAATGTTATTAAAATTAGAATTATTTATCTTTTTTTTAGTAATTTTAATAGGTTAAAAAAACATTGAGTGTAGACCATTAATTTTGACATTTCATCTATAAAAATTTTTGAAAGTGAAATTTTTGTTTTTGTTTAAATCTTTTGACATTAAAAACTCAGAATTGTACAATTTTTTAATGTAGTAAAAATGTTGAGTGTAGACCATTCCAAGAATTTTGCTAAATTTATATTATCTCATTATGTATTATTTCGTCATTATTAATAAAGTTAATATTTTTTTAGGAAAATTTTAATTTTTATGAAAAAATTTGAGTGTAGACCATTTATTTTGAATTTTTGATAACACTTTCAAAATCCATATCAAATTTCCTTTAATTTAAGTCCAAACTCGGCTAAAATCGGGTAAAATCAACCCAAAACGTCAAAAAACAATTAGGCGCCATTTTGTTGTCGACATCGTTTGTTTTTTATGTTAAAAAGTGACATTTCCGCCATTTTTAAAGATAAATACGTCGTGTTTGGTATCATTTTAAAGGATTTTTAATTTCCAATCTAACTAAAAGGTTAATTAATTAATTAATTGATTTACTTACTTATTAAGGTTGTATACGGAGTATTAATCGGATCAAAATTTTTACAAGCGTCATCGGCGTTCTCTTCATAACCAGTTTCGTGCCCGGATTGTTGTATTTCGATAACCCCGGAGTCGCGTTTATGAAAAACCATGCAAATATATCCGCTATCACTAAAAAAAATGATATAAAATTAATTTAATTAATTTTTATTTAAAATAATTTAATTTATCTCACCATCCATGTGTAATATGAGCAACAATCTGCACTTTTCTTTGTTCGACCGATTGCAAAATACTATGACACACCACCCTCATTTCAGCGTTAGTTTTTCTTTGTTCTTGCGATTCAAACCCCAACGTTTGAAACGCGAATTGTGCCGCGTAATTATCGTGTCTTTGCCGCGACGGCGTCAACAATTTCGGATCTTCATCGACGATTTTTAACGTTGCGTTTCGTTGCGAAAACTTGTAAGTTTTTTTATGATCCAAACTCAACCAAGTGTGGTGGTCGGTTATCCAAGTTGGGAATTTGCAACGATTATGATGGTTATCAACTGTTCGCAACTTCATCGTTTTGGATCCTTCCAACGCGTTTGTAATTCCATTACAAGACGCATCGCCCGATTGCGCTATATTATAAATAACTTCGCCATCTCTTCCGATTACTCTTTGGTAAATAAAACATCGGAATTGGTCTTCATCGGTATTTAAACTGCGACGATTCCATTGGGATATTTTCCCGACTAAATATCTCGTTGAACCCTCTTTCCAAACCGCTAAACATATTAATTCTTCGACGTTACTTTCCGTACCTGGTACATCGGGACACGCTTGATATTTCAAAACCAATCTTGAATCATCAGTACAACTTTCCGCTTTACTTGGGGGATTCGTACATTCCTCGCTGCCTTTATTATATTGAAACGTGAAAGGTGCGCTTTTAAACGGACAAGGAATCGGCTTTGCTTCGGGAATTTTTCGAAACATGCTGTATAGCGGGGCATCCCCGGATATATCGTAACAGATATCTTGGGAGGATGGTTCGCAAAACGTTTCTTTGTATTGGAGCACGCTTGGATGTTTTACGTGGATCGCCATGCATCGGTAACAATTTTCTGAACGATCGTAGACCACGACTTTTTCGCCTTGTTCTTCGTAACACTCGCCTTTCGTTTCGATGTAGGTCGAGTTGATTTGGATGTGGCTGATGACGCCCGATTGAAACCATTTTCCCGACCATTGTTTTGGAAATTGACAACTACCTGGAATTTAAAACAAAAATTATTCATTTCGATTTAATCGATTTATAATTATATTCATCGAATTAGAAATAAAAAATCCTTTAAAATGAGCCCAAACTCGATGGGGTTATCTTTAAAAGCACCAAAGTTACCCCTAAAATAAAAAAAACACCCTTTACAATCCGCCATTTTGATTTTTTTTATGTTAATAGCAATCCCATCGTGTTTGGGCTCATTTTAAAGCATTTTTAATGTTGATTAAGAATATAAAAAAATTGACTTCGAGTCATTTTGATTTAATAAATTTAATAAAAAAAAAATTTTTAAATAATTATTAAATTGTATTTCATCGAATTAGAAATTAAAAATCCTTTAAAATGAGCCCGAACTCGATGGGGTTATCTTTAAAAGCACCAAAGTTACCCCTAAAATAAAAAAAACACCCCTTTATAATCCGCCATTTTGATTTTTATTTATTTTAATAGCAACCCCATCGTGTTTGGGCTCATTTTAAAGCATTTCTAATGTTGATTAAGAATATAAAAAAATTGACTTCGAGTCATTTTGATTTAATAAATTTAATAAAAAAAAAATTTTTAAATAATTATTAAATTGTATTTCATCGAATTAGAAATTAAAAATCCTTTAAAATGAGCCCGAACTCGATGGGGTTATCTTTAAAAGCACCAAAGTTACCCCTAAAATAAAAAAAACACCCCTTTATAATCCGCCATTTTGATTTTTATTTATTTTAATAGCAACCCCATCGTGTTTGGGCTCATTTTAAAGCATTTCTAATGTTGATTAAGAATATAAAAAAATTGACTTCGAGTCATTTTGATTTAATAAATTTAATAAAAAAAAAATTTTTAAATAATTATTAAATTGTATTTCATCGAATTAGAAATTAAAAATCCTTTAAAATGAGCCCGAACTCGATGGGGTTATCTTTAAAAGCACCAAAGTTACCCCTAAAATAAAAAAAACACCCCTTTACAATCCGCCATTTTGATTTTTTTTTATGTTAATAGCAACCCCATCGTGTTTGGGCTCATTTTAAAGCATTTTTAATGTTGATTAAGAATATGAAAAAATTGACTTCGAGTCATTTTGATTTAATCAATTTTATAAAAAATTTTTTTTAAATAATTATTAAATTATATTCATCGAATTAGAAATTAAAAATCCTTTAAAATGAGCCCAAACTCGATGGGGTTATCTTTAAAACCACTAAAGTTACCCCTAAAATAAAAAAACACCCCTTTAAAATCCGCCATTTTGATTTTTTTTGTTTTAATAGTAACCCCATCGAGTTTGGGCTCATTTTAAAGCATTTTTAATGAGGATTAAGAATATAAAAAGAAATTTGAATTAATTTCGAAATTGTCAAAAAAAATTGATTTCGATCAATTCTAATAACCTCTGAAAAGGGGGAAAAAAATTCGCTTCATCTCCGTCAATTATTAAGCGAACGCGTTCGGTAAACAATAACGTAACTTATCAGAAATCGGATTTATTCTATATAAAAATGAGGTGAATTTAAAAAAAAAAATTTTAATAATACTTTTATAATCTACACAAAAAATCCTTTAAAACGAGCCCAAACTCGATGGGGTTATCTTTAAAAACAAAAATTTCGAAATTTCAAAATGGCGGATCAAACAATCGACGATCGTTTTATTAAAATCATCGTAATTTGGGTAATTTTAAAGATAACTTTGCCGTGTTTGGACTCGTTTTGTAGGATTTTTCATTTTCTACATAATTTTGATGGTCTACACTCAACTTTCTCAAATTTATTTGTGACACCAAGTTATTCATCAAATTAAAAGATTTTTAATAAATTTTTCGATTCCAAACTCGATATATCTAGGTTTTATAACACTCAATTAGGTTATAATGATTTTTAGACAAATTCAAGATTCATCTTTCTGCAAATTTTTGAGATAAATATGTCGTGTTTGGGCTTAAATTAAACATCTGTTTCTCGGAAACGTGAAAATTCAAGTAATTTTTTATTTTTTTCTTATTCATAGATGGCGTTTCCTATCAAAATTTAATATAGGTTATCTTACAGCAATTAAAATTAATTATAATCGTATTCATCGAATTAGAAGTTAAAAATCCTTTAAAATGAGCCCAAACTCGATGGGGTTATCTTTAAAAGCACCAAAGTTACCCCTAAAATAAAAAAACACCCCTTTAAAATCCGCCATTTTGATTTTTTTTTATTTTAATACTAACCCTATCGAGTTTAGGCTCATTTTAAAGCATTTTTAATGAGGATTAAGAATATAAAAAGAAATTTGAATTAATTTCGAAATTAGTTATCAAAAATCGGATTTACTCTATATGAAAATGAGGTGGAATGAAAAAAAAATTTTTTTAATAATACTTTTGTAATCTACACAAAAAATCCTTTAAAATGAACCCAAACTCGATGGGGTTATCTCAAAAAATAAACATTTTGAAATTTCAAAATGGTGGATCAAACAATCGACGATCGTTTTATTAAAATAATCGTAATTTGGGCGTTTTTCGAGATAACTTAGCCGTGTTTGGATTAGTTTTAAAGGATTTTTAATTTTTTATACGATTTTGATGATCTACACTCGACGATCTCGAATTTTTGAGTGGTTCTAATAAATTAATAAATGTTTCTTATGAATAAAACGAGGGGTAAAGTAAAATTAGAAATCGACATATTAATCATAAAGAGGGTGAGGTGATATATTAAAAATGTCATTTTTGTTAGGCGCCATCTTGAATTTTGCTTAAAATTAACATAACCTAATCGAGTGACATATCAAATTAAAGGATTTTTAATAAATATTAAGAAAATAATATTAAAAAAAAATTTTAATTGTTATAAGATAACCAATATTAAATTTTATTAGGAAACGCCATCTATGAACAAGTAGAAAATGAAAAATGATTTCAATTTTCATGTTTTCGAGAAATAGATGTTTAATTTAAGCCCAAACACGACGTATTTATTTCAAAAATTGTCGTAAAAATGAAATGACATTAAAGACGCCATCTTGGATTTCTCTAAAAATCATTATAACCTAATTGAGTGACATATCAAATTGAAGGATTTTTAATAAATATTAAGAAAATGATAATAAAAAAGTTTTTAATTGTTACAACAGAACCTATATTAAACATTAATAGGAAACGCCATCTATCAATAAAGAAAAAATAAAAAATGACTTCAATTTTTATGTTTCCAAGGAATAGACGTGTAATTTAAGCCCAAACACGACGTATTTATCTCAAAAATTGTCATAAAGATGAAATGACATTACAGACGCCATCTTGAATTTCTCTAAAAATCATTATAATCTAATCGAGTGATATATCAAATTGAAGGATTTTTAATAAATATTAAGAAAATGATAATAAAAAAATTTTTAATTGTTGCAACATAACCTATATTAAATATTAATAGGAAACGCCATCTATTAATGAAGATAAAATAGAAAATGATTTCAATTTTTATGTTTCCGAGAAATAGACGTTTAATTT
>NW_019281850.1:0-10792 GCF_000648695.1 Onthophagus taurus | reverse complement strand
GGAGACCTATAGATGGACAGGATTATCATCTTCCTGCCTGTTAATTCAACTGCTGACGCCTCAATGTGCTGTTCAATACTTTTATCTTTAACATAATTGTAATCCCAAGAAAAATATTTTATACGCAAGACATGTTTTTCAATCTCGAACTCAGCAAGAGGGTGAGTCCTTTCACGGGTTTTTAACAGAAGTAAAAACATTAGTTAAAAATTGCGAGTATACTAACGAAGAAGAAGCATTAAGAGATAAAATAGTTTTACAATCAAATGATAGGGACACTAAGGACCGATTAATGAAAATGGGAAATGTAACATTACAAGAAGCGGTAGAAGCATTCAGAATAGCGGAAATATCAAGAGGACAAGTTAAACAAANGCTGATTGATTGGGTTGTTTGGAAGATATCGCTTACGCGATAAATCGACCCTTTTGCCCGTATTTATGTATTAAGTTAAATGTATACATTTTCTTTAATTTGTATTTTTTGTTTCTTATTATGGCAATAAATTTATTTATTATTATTATTATTATTATCCTTGTATTCCCTATCCTATATTTTTCTATTAATTTAAAAATCCAAATTTTATTATCCCCTTCCCTTACCTTACTTTTCAACGCCTGGAAATATTAACTACAAAATACAAATTATATACATTACATACATTTTTTAAAAAACAAATTTTAGAGTTGTTACCTCGCAGACAATTATACTCGTAGAAGGGATTTGTTTCATCTGAACACCCTCTATGTAATTTTATTTTATTTTATTTTCAACACATGCGCATTTATACATTTTATTTCTGGTTTCCCGAACTCATCAAAAGTGGTTACCTCTTGCAATTTCTCAACCATTTTATTTTGTAACTTTGCATGTAACGTCGTTTTTAATTTTAATTCTTAAACTTTACATTTACATTTTAACATGTTAGTTCTATAGTTTTTTAAAATTTAATATTTACAATAATTGTTTTGAATATCACCGTTTTTGATGTGCTGACCTTATTTACGACTTATACTTTATGCGAAGTTTTTTGAACGCCGTTTCTTATATTACGACAAGTAAGTTTATTTCATTTCATATTTGTAACAACTTTTATTATCATTCTTGTTGTCAATTTGTAGCGCTTCTGAAGATGACTAATTAGTCGAAACATGTAAAGCGGATTTACTTATAATAAACCAGTATAAAAGTACAATTAGTGATTTATAAAAATCAAAATTCAATCAAATATTATTGTTTATATATACGACTATTATTTTTAGTTTTTTACGCTAAAAGAAAATCATTGTTCTAGATATTTCTAACCACCAAAAATGATAAAATAAATTTTTCCTGAAAAAACAGGATGTTTTCGATACATATTAGTTATTTTCATTACGAATGTTCTCGATTCACCACAACACTTGATAGGGTCGCACATTTAAACATGCATTTTCCAAATTTAATTTAGTTAATAATTCAATTTCAAACTATAACAATTATATTTTTCTAACTTAAAGGTGACTTAAAATGAGTGAAAACGGTGATAGTAGCTTCATAGACAGCACAATTGTAAGTAATAAAATTAGAAAGTGAACAATCAAATCAAAATTATTTAACGCCTTATTTAGGCAGATTTATTTGATAATGACCCGCACCTATCTTCGATAACAGAATCATCTTTATACCGAGCTATTCGTGATGATGTCGTTGATGAGATCAAAAATTACTTCAATGGGGATTATCGCAAAATAATTTTGGAAAATACTTTTGGTGATGTGACTTGCGTACATTTAGCTGCTCGCTATGGAAGGTTAGAATAAAAGAATTGGCTCAAATAATCCACTATTAATGAATGTTTTTTGTTATTTTTTAGTTTAAATTCGTTAAAATATTTATTATCTCTAAGCAAATCTATAGTTAACATTCGAAGTCGATTTGGAGAAACTCCATTAATGTACTCTCTCAGGTACAAAGCTTCCTTCGAAATAATATTTTGTTTACTCCAACATAATTGTGACGTAACAATTATCGATAACAATGGCAATTCTGCCTTGCATTTGATTACAAATGATACCAAAAATTTCGCTCAATTGTTGATTGAAAATGGTGCTAACGTAAATGTTAAAAATAAGGCGGGAATAACACCCTTACATAAAGCAGGTAACGTACAATCTAATCTTGAAACCATTAGATTGCTAATCGAAAAGGGCGCCTTTATTAACGAAGTGGACAATTATGGGCAAACTCCCCTACACATTGCCAGTTATAATAATAATATTGAATTGGCCAAGTTACTAATCAAAATGGGAGCTCAAATGAACATGAGAAATAATAAGGGAGATACAGTTTTACACGTAGCCACTGAAAGAAAACACATTGAATTATGTCGATTACTAGTATTGTACATTGATGTTGAGGGTAAAAATAATAAGGGAGAAACGGCTTTACATATTGCTGCAAAAAGGGCAGATCTAGAAATCAGTAAATTATTAACCGACTATCGAGCGGATGTAAACGCCAAGACTAATGAAAATGTAACACCTTTACATAATGCCAGCAACACTACGAATAAAGAATTGGTTCAATTTTTAATAGAATCTTATGCGGAAGTAAATGCTAAGGATATTAATAAACAAACGCCCTTACACATTGCTACCGAAGGAACAAACATAGAAATCGGTAAATTGCTAATGCGAAATGGCGCTCTTCTTAACGTTAAGAATAATGAAGGTTTAACACCTTTATGCATTGCCATTAAGAAGAGTGTAAACGAGTTTTGCACCGAACAAACGATTCTAGAATTTATCCGGTTGTTAATTGATATGGGAGCGAATGTTCATGATAAAAATAATAAAGGAGTAACCCCTTTACATATTGCTGCCGAAACAATAAATTTTAAGATCGCAAAACTTTTAATTATGAACATGGCCGATATTAATGCTAAAAATAATGAGGGTGAAACACCTTTACACATTGCTGCTGTGAACAGGAAAAACATTGAGTTAATCCAATTGCTATTCAAATATGATTTACATGTTAACGAAAAAAATAACGAAGGAAAAACAGCTTTACATATTTCTGTAGAAAGAAAACACCTTGAAATCGCTCAACTTTTAATTGAAAATAAAGCAAATGTTAAAGCTACGAGCAATGAGGGAGTAACGCCTTTACACTTTGCCGCGAACAGCACAGATCTTGGTTTGGCTCAATTATTAATCAAAAATTCGGCAAATGTTAACGCTAAAGACAATGAAGGAAGCACTCCCTTACATTATGCTACTGAAAAGGGAAATCTCGAATTAAGTGGGTTACTAATCGAAAATAAGGCGGATATTAACGCCAAAAATTATAACGCAGTAACACCTTTACATTTAGCCGCAAGTAATAGACATATTGAATTAGGTACATTGCTAATCGAGAGAGGGGCGGATGTTAATGCTAAAAGTAATGATGGATTAACACCTTTATATTTTGCTACTATTAGTAAAAACGTTGAATTGGCTAAATTACTAATCGAAAAAAAAGCGAATCATATAGTTGATAACAAAGGAAAAACGGCTCTGCACATTGCCGCAGAAACAGCAAGTAATGAAGTTGGTCAACTGCTAGTCGAATACGGAGATGTTAACATTAGGTGTAATGAAGGTTCAACGCCGCTACACTTTGTTGCTATCAGTGGAAACATTCAGCTAGGTCGATTATTACTCAAAAATGCCGCTAATGTTGACGTTAAAAATAATAAGGGAGAAACGCCATTACATTTTGCAGCTGTAAGAAACAGTTTAGAAATGAGTCAGTTACTAATTGAATATGGGGCGAATGTTAATGCTCAGTCGAATGAGGGTGAAACGCCTTTACACCATGCCACTAAAAGAATAAACATTGAACTTGTACAATTGTTAATTAAAAAAAAGGCGATTATTGACGTCAAGGATATTAACCATAGGACGTCATTACACATTGCCGCTGAAATTGGAAACGTTAAAATCGGTCAATTGTTAATCGAAAATGGAGCGGATGTTCATGCTAAAACTAATAAAGGCAGAACACCTTTACATTTTGCCACTAATAGTAACAACATTGATATTGGGCGATTGTTAATCGAAAATGGTGCGGATGTTAACGATGAGGATTACGAGGGTACATCGCCTTTACACGACTCCGTTAATAATAAAAACACTGCAATGATTCAATTGCTAATCGAAAAAAATGCGAATTGTAATATTAAAAATCATAAAGGAAAAACTCCCTTACATATAGCTGTTGAAAAAGCAAGTCGTGAAATCATCGAAGAGGTACCTTTTTTTAACTTCACCGCTAATAATAACGTATTAGTTGAGTCGGCTCGATTATTAATTGAAAATGGGGCAATTGTCAACACTAAAAGTAATGGGGGTTTAACACCCTTACACATTGCTACCAAAGGTGCCAATGATGACATGATTAAAATGTTAATCAAAGAAGGAGCGAATGTTGATGATCAAAACAATATGGGAGAAACGGCATTACACCTTGCTGTTAGAATCATAAACAATGAAGGAGTCGGTCAATTACTTATCGAAAATTCGTCCGATGTTAATGTTAGGAATAATAAGGGATTAACACCTTTAGACATTGCTAGTTACTGTGGAAATTATGAAGTAATGTATTTGCTTCAGCAAAANTATTATTGGGTTCGACCTGTTTCTGTACCCACATGAAATAAATAAATAAATAAATATTTCAATTTGTACTGAACGATTTTTAACACTTTCTTTCGCTGTATTCTATTTTGTAATAAAGCCAGGGGTTGTAAAATATATTTCTTTTTTGGGTATAGGTTTTGTGAAATTACACTGTGCTGCAAGATTTTTGTACAGTTGATGAGTTGAGTGTTTTTAGTTAATTTTGGGTTGCTGATTCCATTTGTTTGTAACACGTCACGTTTTTTTTTATTCAGGTTTCCCACGGCTGCGAGAGTTACGATTTTATAGAGAAACTATAAATACAATGAATTTGATATTTGGCACCTTGATGTAAGGTGAAAAGATCTAGCTTTTAGTGGTAGTGTCATGTTTGTCATTTGATAATTATCAAATTAACTTTTTTTGTATATCCAGGATACCTACCTTGTTATTGTTATGCTTTATTATCATACACATTATTAAATAAATAAATAATTGTTTATTGTGCAAAGCTACAAACAAGCAAAAAAAAATCATAGCAGTTTAACAACAATACATACATTAAATACAAGTTATTAAAACAAAAATAAGGAAAGCTACTAATTATTCGCACAACCGCCATTGTCACCCTGATACAAAAGAAGGAGAAAAAAAAGTAAAGTATACAAAATAAAAAAATTCAATAATACCAATACTAATAAAACTAACACTAATTCACGTTCCGATTACTTAAACCAATCTACATCAGACACAAGTAAGAGAAAAGAAAAAAGAAAAATGAGCATATATAAATTTTATAGACTTAATGTAAAGATATCAAAAATTGAACGAAAACAAAAATAAAAATAGAAAAGCAAAAATCAAAAATGCCAGACCGCCAAATAACCAACCAGTGCTACCAACTGAATGCGTCACCCAACACATTCAAATATCATCCCTGATTGATAATCAAAGTTTGACTCTCGAGTAGCCCCTCATAAAGCCCCATTCGAAACCGCGCCACATCGGCAATCCTAAGCTCAATATGCAACTCATTATATGTTTTGCATATTGCATTGACCCCATTTGGGTCTCCAGGTGGTTAGGGTGTATATATTTATTTCCAACAATATTTAAACACTTTTTAGTTTAAGAATACTAATTTATTTTAGTTATTACATGTCTATTGTGTTCGTGGCTACGAATGCTTTTCACTTAGACTTATTAACTACTTATGTATTTCATTAGTGCCAACAATTCTATTGCTTAGCGTTATTGTAATCACGCGCCGATGGCCACAGTGTAACTTAACACTTCCGATGGCGAGGTGCATTGGACTTTACTTGAACTCGATAATTTAATAAAACTGTTTAATTGGCAACTTATATGTATAACAACAATAATTTATGTAACTTTGAATATTAAAATGTGTCCATCACAATATACAGGTGTCCCAAAACTCAACGTCAAGCGGGCACCGGGTGAGAGGCCAACCTGTTACTAACCCTCAAAGGTTTTTTTTAAGACGAAAGGGGTCGTCTTCGAATTGGCGGTTGAAGTGCTGGCTTGTTGTCGCTGCTGTTGTCGCTGTTATCGTTGTCGCTGTTGTTGTCGCTTCGGAGTTCGGTTGGAATTTTCCGCTGATGGAGACCCGGCCGCCTTAAATAGGCGCCCTTGGGTAAAACCCTATCAACCGGGCGTTGTGGTTGGTTGGCGACCGTCCGATCCGTAGGTCGGGTTGACGACCAATGGCCAAGCAGCTCGAACGGCGCTCAATTCGTACTTGNATGTTAATTCATTATTATTATTATTGTGAACTGTAATTCTATTTTATTTGTATACAATTGGTTGTTTGTGGTACAGTATTATTGGGTTCGACCTGTTTCTGTACCCACATGAAATAAATAAATAAATAAATATTTCAATTTGTACTGAACGATTTTTAACACTTTCTTTCGCTGTATTCTATTTTGTAATAAAGCCAGGGGTTGTAAAATATATTTCTTTTTTGGGTATAGGTTTTGTGAAATTACACTGTGCTGCAAGATTTTTGTACAGTTGATGAGTTGAGTGTTTTTAGTTAATTTTGGGTTGCTGATTCCATTTGTTTGTAACACGTCACGTTTTTTTTTATTCAGGTTTCCCACGGCTGCGAGAGTTACGATTTTATAGAGAAACTATAAATACAATGAATTTGATATTTGGCACCTTGATGTAAGGTGAAAAGATCTAGCTTTTAGTGGTAGTGTCATGTTTGTCATTTGATAATTATCAAATTAACTTTTTTTGTATATCCAGGATACCTACCTTGTTATTGTTATGCTTTATTATAATACACATTATTAAATAAATAAATAATTGTTTATTGTGCAAAGCTACAAACAAGCAAAAAAAAATCATAGCAGTTTAACAACAATACATACATTAAATACAAGTTATTAAAACGAAAATAAGGAAAGCTACTAATTATTCGCTTGGCACAACCGCCGGGCGACAATTCAGGAACAACGACCTTGTCACGCTGATACAAAAGAAAGAGAAAAAAAAATACTGTTAATAATTATACCAATTGCCGGGTATAAGAAAATTTCTGAATTATATAAAGAAAAGAATGTTTTGAAAAAAAGTACTTACACGCACACAAGTAAGATTTCGAAAGAAAAACACCCCGTGTATCACTTACATTAGTTTTTTAACTGTTTAATGCATGAACTTTAACTGAACTAACAATTTGATAAGAATCGATTAACAAACACATTTATGAATTGTTGAAGAAATACTCTGAATTATGTAAAGAACTGAATTGAATTGGGATAAAACGAGTAACGTGACTTTTAAATCAGTTTCTTTTTTACAAATGAAAAATAAAATAGCATTTAAATTTAAAATATGAAAATTGAATTAAAAACATTATATTCTATAAAACAATGAGATAAACAAAATTAATATTTCTATTTAATTAAACATATCGCCCGCCTTGCCTATATAATAGGCAAACAAAGAAAATAAACAAAACACCGACAAAATGTTGATCTTATTGATCAGGTAATAAACATAATTTAACAATCGGGCGAGTTAATGATGATGTTGAAGTTCGTATAGTGGCGACTCTTGCAAGTCCGTCTGGTCCCGGATGAAGAGCTTCGATTCGACCTAAAGGCCACTTCGCAGGAGGGTATCTCTCGTCACGCAAAACAACCAATTGCCCAATACGTGGTAGATTCTTTGACTCATGCCATTTGGTAGCATTTTGTATTGATTGTAGGTAGTACCGACTCCAATCCTTTCAGAATTGATTCACCATTTGCTGGATGTGCTGCCAGCGAGATAAACGAGGCGTTTTTAAATCCAACAGTGACGGTTCGGGGATGATAGCTAACGCGCCTCCAACCAGGAAATGGGCCGGAGTCAATGCTTCGAAATTGTCGGGGTCATCATGAAGAGAGCAAAGCGGCCGTGAGTTTAATATAGCCTCTATTTGAATTAATAGAGTTGAAAATTCTTCGTAAGTAAGCGTCGAGCTTCCGATCATTTTTTTGAAATGAGTTTTGACGCTTCGTATGTTCGCTTCCCATTTGCCGCCGAAATGAGGTGCTGACGGAGGGTTGAATTTCCAATCGGTTCCGTCATTTGACAAACTTTGGGCTACGACCTTCCATTCCTTTGACGCATTTGAAAACAATGAACGAAGTTCCCGGTCAGCACCAACAAAGTTACTACCACAATCACTATATACGCATTTGGCAATCCCTCGTCTTCCGGCGAATCGCTTATAAGCTGCTAAAAAGCCTTCGGTGGTGTAATCAGTAGCAATATCTAAATGCTTAGGTACTTAAACAAATAAACAAAATTAGATACCCCTTATAGACCCTTCCCGCTCGCCCTCTAATAGTACGGAGTTGGAATGGTCCAGCGTAGTCCACTCCTGAATGTAAGAATGGTCTTGCTGGAGTGACTCGGGGAGTAGGGAGCTGACCCATGAGCTGTTGGCTGGCGACTTTTCGATGCCTTGCACATACCATGCATCGATGAATGTACGATCTTACTGGAACTCGACCTCCGACTATCTAAAAGCGGCGACGAATAAACGCTGTAGTGAGTTGTGTTCCTCCGTGAAAGGTTGCTTTATGATAATGATCGATAATCAAGTTGGTGATTGTAGAACTTTTTGAAAGAATGATTGGATGCTTTTCGTTCCAATCAAGATTCGCAAATCGGAGACGTCCAGTCACACGAAGGAAACCATCTCCATCAAGGAAAGGAATTAATCGAAAAATTGAACTGCTACGTGGAACCGCATGACCAGAGGATAATTGTTTGATTTCGTCTGAGAAATTGAGCTGCTGGCTTTCTCGTACCCAGAACAACAGTGCATTATTTAATTCATCAGAAGACAGAACAGCTGGAACAGAAGAACTTTTATTGACACGTAAAAATCTTATACACCATGAAGTGATACGGATCAGCTTCGTTAACGATGAATACTTCTTCTTCAAATCCCATCCATCATCTATCTGTGAGGCGAGATTAACAGTTACGGATTTCATTTCTCTTTCGACTTCATTTCCGGTAAGTGTTTTAACTGAAGGCCAAGCTGTTGAAAATGAACTGAGCCAAGCTGGGCCTCTCCACCATAATGACTCCTTTTGCAATTTTGATGATGAAGTGCCCCGTGAAACTAGATCGGCTGGGTTTTCAGTCCCTGAGACATGGTGCCATTGAGCATTGGATAGGTCCTGAATCTCAACTATTCGGTTATGGACGAAGTCCTTCCATTTTGAGGGGTTACTACAGATCCAAGTTAATGCCACAGCGGAGTCACTCCAAAGATGAATGGGCTGAGTTGAAAAGTCTAGAGCACTTTTAACACGTTTAATTAATCGAGTGAGTAACACGGCCGCGCACAACTCGAGGCGAGGGATCGTTACGCGTTTAAGAGGTGACGTTTAAGAGTGTTTTGTTATTCGCTCCGCAGATTCGCAATTCGAGTGACATTCGAAAATGAAAACGTCTTCGCGATTATTCCACAATAATCCAAGAGCACGACTTGATGTGCCTTCTTCTACATTACAAGTTAATGATGGTGAAATTAACTTCAATGGTATGTGTGCAAGGGTCTCCGAATCATTCGACATCCATTTTCTAGCTATAAAGCCGCCCGCCGTTAATAATCGATTTAGTTGAAAAATAATCTCTTGAGCTTCTTCGACATCGTCACCTCCCGAAAAAATATCATCAACGTAAGTATCTTTTTTTATAACTGCTGAACCTAACGATTGACTTTGATCATGCTCGTCAGCCAGCTGATGCAAACAACGAATCGCCAAATACGGAGCGCACGCTAAACCGTAAGTGACGGTTGATAATTGATAAGCTTTAATAGGAACAGAATCATTTTCTCTCTAGAGTATTCGCTGGTAAGCACAATCGTCGAGATGCAATCTAATTTGTCGGTACATTTTTTCAAGATCGCAAGCGAAGACTACTGAATGACGCCGCCAACGAACAAGAACATCAATAAGCTCAATTTGCAATTTCGGACCCGTGTGTAAGCAGTCATTTAACAAAATCCCTGTTGATGTTTTTTGAGACCCATTGAAGACGACTCGTAATTTAGTTGTTGAGCTGCTTTCGCGAGCAACACCATGATGAGGGAGATAATAAGACGAATCTATTAACATTGGTGAAGCTAATCTCATGTGATCACGTTGCAAGTACTCTGACATAAAATTCGAATAGTCTAATTTAAATGTTAGGTTTTTTGCGAAACGTTGTTCTAATCGGTTATACATTCGAAGAGCAGGTATATAAGATTCTCCTAATTCTCTAGGAGATCGGCTGAATGGGAGACGTACCATAAATTGTCCATTTTGAAGACGAGAATAAGTTTCTTTAAAATGATTCTCACAGTCTTGTTCTTCGGTTGAGAGACGCGGTGCATCGGTAATGTCAGTTTCTTGTCTCCAAAACCGTTGCATTAATTCTAGAAATTCATGGTCTATGGAGCACTGAAATCCATAAGGAGAATAATTCGGTTAATGTTTGTTTAAAAGTGACCCTGATATAATCCAACCCAATGTAGTTTGTTGAGCTAATAAACCCTCATCTGAGCTTTTAAGTATACCGCCTTTTATTATTTTTGAATATACACTGACCCCCAAAATCAA
>NW_019281849.1:0-10435 GCF_000648695.1 Onthophagus taurus | reverse complement strand
TACGATATGAAGATAAAATGATTGTTTATTATATGTTATTATTTCGAAGGTTTGTAATAATAAAAATTGAATTTATGAAGATCTGGTGTTAAAGTCAAGGTTGGACAGTGAACTTTAAAAAAAAATAATGAAAAGAAAAAGATAAAATGATCGTAAAATTGTCGTTTTGTTTATGAAAAATAAACGGAAAATACGTCGATTTGTTCAATATTTAAATAAGAATCCCGGTTTTGTGTCAATAACCCAAGATATATTTCAAGACAAGTTTTTTTTATAAAAAGAGATGTGTTAATTATAAAAACAAACTTAACTGTTTAAGGATTAACTGTAACAGTGTTTAAACTGTTAATTTAATTAATAAGATTTGACATAATTTGAAAACGGAATTATTTTAATTTAATTAAAAACTAGATAACTTTAAGATTTTTTATGTAAATTGAAATGATTTTTTATCATTTTCTTTGGCCCGAATTCAAAACACACAACCAATCCAAATGAATAAAACATTTATAACAGTTTCAGAGTTGCCCCCGTGGTGAAGAATTGCGATGATAATGTTAATTGACCGAATTCTAAATGACCATTGTCTTTTTCTCATTCTTCAATGAACAATTATTGTACGGAATTGTTTTCAAAAAACGGGTTATGAATTATTAAAAAGGTGTTTTTCTAATGTGATTGGAATTTTAAAAAGTTAAAAATCAAAAATGATTCCAAATTCCTTTTAAAAATGAAGCAAAATAAGAAAAAAGTTATTTACATACCAACAAAATCATCTTATTTTTAATAAAAGAAGAAATCATCTTTATCTTTTTATGAACACCAAAAAACTGGTTCTTTACAGACAACTACTAAATGAAAACTGTATCTTAGTTCAACTTCTCATCGGCTTTTATCTTCTTGAGTATGCCCCACTCAAAAAATGCTAAGGATCCTGAAATATAAGACCAGAAGCGTGGACGAAGAACTAAAAAAGAAGAAGACCCTAAAACGCCACTCAACTTTACATTTGCGTTGTGTGTACGATGCGAAAAAGAGACTTTTTTCTTCAACAAAGTCCTTGAAGAGATCGATTATTTATCGCTTTAATGAAAAACCGGGTAATCCTCCACTTTGTATAGTATATATTATTAATTTAACGACGTTGACGAACAGAAAGAGATTTAAAAAAATCGAAGCGAACATCATTAAGAAGAAGTCAATCTTTAGACAGAAACTAATTTAATGAAGCGTGTGGCACGCAACTGTTTCATTATCTCGTTTTATTATACAGGGAGACACCGCGTACAATTTAAATTTCTAATTAAGCACTAGCACCATTTTTGTTGTATAGCTACTTTAACGACAATATTTAAATGAATTCAAACATTCGATGATGTTAGCAATAATAACAAGTGTAATAAATATTGATATTTGTGAAAACAGGTAAATAAAAGCCTGTTTAGTTGTCTGAAGATGCACGGTTAAACCCGAAACGTTCTAGTTCTAGGTTTAGTGTTAGTTCTAATTTTACACTTGTACTGTTACTATCTAGAACTAACACTAGACCTAGATAGACAACAATCTAACTCTGAATAACAACTAAAACTAAAGCTAACACTAGCACTAAAACTAACACTAGACCTAGAACTAGAATCATTCGGGTTTAGCTGTCTTTAGAGACGTGCAGCTAAACCCAAATGATTCTACTTCTAGTTATAGTGTTAGTTTTAGTGATAGTGCTAGTATAAAAATAGAACTAACACTAGACTTAAAACTAGAAACATTCGGAGCCGGAACATTTAGTTGTGCGTCTTCAGACTTTTATTGAAGTAAAAGTAGAATCAACACTAAACTTAGAACTAGAAACATTCAGGTTTAGCCATCTTAAGAGACGCACGGCTAAATCCGAATGTTTCTAATTCTAGTTCCAGTGTTTGTTCTAGTGATAGTGTTAGCTTTAATTTCATTTGTTATTCAGAGTTAGATCTTTCATTGAACTAAAACTAATATTATATCTAGAACTAAAAACATTTGGTTTCTCGGTGTAGTATTAGTTCTAGTTTTAATTGTTATTATTATGAAAAGTAGAACTAACTCTAGACCTAGAACTAGAAACATTCGGGTTTAGCCGTCTTGAGAGACGTACATATTCAACATTCGTCTAGTGTTACTTCTAATGTTATTCTAGTTAGTTCTAGTTTTAGTTATAACTCAGCATTAGATTGTTAATTCTTCTTTTAGGGTCGAATTGTAGCCCAAGGAACATTCGATGAACTCCCAGGAGCCGATTTAGATTTAACTAAAATGTTGGTTACCGCTGATGAAACTGTCGAGAAGAAAGAACCGGAAAAGAAATTAAAGAGCATAAGGAGTCGGCAAGAATTTTTTTATTTAAATTTTAAATTTAAATTATTTTTTTTTGTATAGTACTGGAACTGGTGCTGATCCAGAAGATTAACAAGTAAAACGTCAATATGAAGAAATCGTAATTCCAAGTAGATCAGCAAGTATCGATTACATAAAAGCGGCTGGAAGCGTTTGCATTATCTTAACACTAGCTATGGTTATTGTTTCAAGTCAAACTGCATGCATTCTGATTTAGCAGTGGGTTTGAAGTTTGGCCACCTTAAGAGACACATAGCATTTCTAGTTCTAGGTTGAGTTTCAGTTGTTCCGTAAATATCTGATGCAAATTGGTTAAGTTATATGAAGTTAATACAAAAAAGTAAATAATAAAATTCGAATAATAAATTTTAAGTTTAACCCTTAAAGTTTCAAATTTGATACCGGACTTTTAAATCGAATTGTACACTTGAAAAGAAAACTTAAAAAATAAACGTTACCTGTAAAAACGGTTAAAAAAATATGAGATTTTCTTTTCCCACCGCATTCTTACCTATTCTTTGGCAAATAATATTTTTTGCTTGTATCTTTGCATTTTTGTAGTTTTTCTGCTTGGTTTGATGTTACAATTAAGTTTTTTGACTATTTCTTCACAGATATTCATCAAAAATTAAGCCGGATGTTATCAAAGCAGTTTTGAGACAGCTAGAAAATGCTGGAAATTCAGAGGTTGAGCCCAGTGAAAATGAAAATGACATCCATTATCATTCAAAGGAGGTTGAAGATGATACAGTGAATCCTTCCACTGACCCTGACATAGATGCAAATCCGTCTTCAGTATATGAATCTTCTGATATTCAACATTTAGACACCGTTGAACACCTGACAATCTCATATCAAGGAATGATGGAAAAGTTTTTGCAACTAACTAATGTCAACAAATAGCAACCGAGATAACCGACAACAAAGAATAGAGCACACAGGAAGGCAGCTTGTCCTTAATTATGAGAGAGTAAGTAAGCGCTACACTTACTATCCGTGCAAAAAGTCCCCTCACTTTAGAGATCGATATCTTCGTAACCGTTCGATGAAAAAAATTGCGGTATAATTTATTGTAATCAGTGAACATTTCTGCGTATCACATGATAATTTGGAAATTTTCGGGCCCGCGGTTTTTCTTTTATCGCGAGTTAAGTGAAAAAAGTACCCGATTTTTGAGGGTGCCAGCAACTTTATCTAATTTGCGATTTTTTTTCTCCAAAACTGTTTGACGAAAAAATTTCAAGTTTTAACTGGTGGTAAACCGATGTGTTCTTAATGTCGGGCATATTTTATTTCTTCGGTATTCCATATAGTTTCGCGAAAAATCGCGGTTTAGTAGCATCCTACTATAACCGCATCCGGTTATATCAAAAACGACCTGGCGGATTTCAACGTGGTTTTTACCAAAACATGTCAAATAATGTCGGTTGTCGGATTCTGTTATCAGTTTTTCAAAATTAGGGCTCCCTAATTTTTTAAGAGCGATTTAATGGAATTATAAATTAAAGAGAAACAGAAATAAGCTATGCGGGGAGAGGAGGGTTCCGTCCAGTCGGAACAGATGGCGTATCCAGACAGTACGTCGCGCCTTTATCTTACCTACATAAAAAAATAAGGCGCGACGTCCTGTCTGGAGCTCACCATCTGTTTCGATTGGACGGAACCCCCATCACAAAAACCCGTTCAACATTAGAGCTCCCTAATTTTTTAAGAGCGATTTAATGGAATTACAAATTAAAGAGAAAATTACAACACAGCACAATCACCAGGGGAAAATAACGTCGTAGCCGAGATGATAACAACACTAGAATAACCGGGAATTCATCTTATGCACAAAATATGCCAACTGATTTGGAATCTGAGGACTGGACTAAATAGATCACTTCACAAAAAAAGTTTCATTGAGGTATGTGACAATTATCGAACAATTACCCTCATCTTCCACGTAAGCAAAGTGATGCTCCAAATAATAGCAAACCGACTAAAGCTTTGGTGGCGCAGAATGCTAAGAATTCCATGGACATAGAGGGGAAAAAAAGAGATTGCGACTCTAGGTAGCTGTAAACATTGCAATTTTTTTTAGAAGTGGTGCTAAGAGACGGCCTCAAAAAAGTTACCTTAGAGGACATAATAGCTGGCAACAGCGTTAAGGATTCCCTACAAGGTACACGGGCCTTATCACAAATATCACGGTTCAAAGTCTAGCGCTCACTTTCAAGATGGCTGAGAACAGAGATGAATGGAAAAATGCTCTGGAAAGCCACTCATGAAAGCACGATTCTCTAATACGAGATTCCAATTGAGAAGAAAAAAGAAGACACATGCATGAGTAGGTTAAAATTTTTTGTGAATGAATCAAACAAATTTCCTTTTCAAAAGAACCCCAACTTTACAAAACTTGTTACTGCCTCGGAATTACGTACATTTCTTAGGATTTTTATTTTTACTAGTTCTTACCATTATCCTAGTGTCAGGTCAGATAATGTGAAATTTGATCCAATATCACAAACCATAATTGGGAATAGATTTGATAAAATCATTTATTGTCTTGGCACTGTACAGAGAAATACACTTGGAAAGTCTTGCAATTTGCGAGAGAAAAAAGAAATCCTGAAGTCTAACGTACCCAGAGGAACATACCATGAAAATGTTACTAATTTTGAAGATATGGAATTTTCGGCAACAAGCTGGAAAGACAATTAGCAAGTTTTATTGCTATCCGGCTATGTTGGTTTTGAATCAGCAGAGAGTATAACCCCCTACGACAAAAAACTGAAAATGAATGTCCAAATATTAAGTCCTCGGGTCGTAAAAGAATAGAATGCCCACATGGGGGTCGTTGATCTGATGGACAGTTTCATCGATCGATAAAGTGGACAACGGGGCTGTTCTATCACCTCATGGACATGACTGTGATAAATGCTTGGGTACCGTACATAAAAATTAGTACAATGAAAGGGAAATCTCAAAAGGATATTATGCAGTTAGCTGACTTTAGTTGACTTCAAAACCGCGCTATGGGAGACCTTGCCAGCATCAGAGTCGCTCAGAAAATAGAAAAGGAAGAGTGGTAATAGTGGACAAGAAGAAATCTCAGAACCCTACAAAAGACCTCAGTCAGATGTACAAGTCCAACCCTCAACTGATGTACGTTACGATCGTGTTGGACATGAAAAAGTATTTATGGATTCGAGAAATAAATGTGAATATAATAACTGAAGAATTACCTCTTGGATTTACAAGACATGTAAGGTTTCTTTTTGCGATAACAAAAGAAAAACCATTATGTCATGGCTGAGTACATTAACAGCTAGTGCGACATACAGTGTGTTAATTAATTATCGTACCCGACGTCATTATTGCAAGTTTGCAACCAATATCACAGTATTGGTATTGCAATACCCAAATCGCGTATTTACACAGTGTATTTATTAAATTTTAAGGCCATCTTTTGCTCGGCGATCGTTTCTATTGGTAATTGCGAACTCACAGTCCATCGCGTATGACTGTGTAAGTGCGTGCACTCTGGAAAGTTAAGAATTGTATCAAAAAAGTCATTATTTTGTATGATCATAAATAATTATTATAAATATACTGATACCATGGACGTTAAAATCTAAAAACACTGCTAGATCCTTTATTCTTTTGTCATCCAGAAAATGAAGTAGCTGCTGTTATGTTCTTTGTGTTTGCTGTGTGTTTTTAGAAGTTGGGTATTTAGTTCTAAAGTAAATTTAATAAAAGTAACATTTACCACAAGTAGGTTTCATGAATTAACCTTTCAATTTCTAATTGCGCACTAGCGCCAATCTAATAAATATTACTATTTTTTTTTTTAATATTGTGTATAGAAATCATGTAAATAAAAACCTGTTTTAAAACTCAAGACTAAACCCGAAACATTCTAGTTCTAGATATAGTGTTAGCTATACGTTTACTTGTTATTCAGCGCCAGTTTGTTATAGTTATGGCTAACCAGATCTACCGCTGGTTCCTCGGAAGGAACTGGGGTCTCAAACCACGAATGGTTTATTGGGCCTACGTACAACTAGAAACGTCACTACTTGAACCTACCAATCCATTCAATAAATACATTTTACTATGGAAAAGATATGTTGATGTCATCTTAATACTCTGGGATAACTCTTCGCCTAACAACATCAGTGAACTTCTACAACACGTCAACCGTCGTTTTGTCGTTTCCACAACAAAATCAACTTCACTATGGAAATTGAAAAGAATGAATCCATCAATTTCTTAGATCTTACTCTGAAAAAAAGTTGGAAATAAGATTGAATACAACATACATATACAGGAAACCGATTCAATCAGATACAATAATACCTGCAGACTCCTTTCACCACCATATACACAAACATGCTGCTTTCAACGCATACAAGAAACACCATTGACAGACAACTACAAAAACCAAGAAATACAAATAATTAAGAACATCGTACATAACAACTAAACATACAAAAAAACAAATAAACTCTGACATAAGTAAAATTTTATCACCTGAATATAAAGAAAATAACGAATCCATCCTATACAGATCCGTAAATTACCCTGGCAACCTTGCAATAGATATACAAAGAATTTTCAAAAGATACAACATAAAGATCACCTTCAAAACAAAGTCAACCCTATTACAAATCCTAAATAACGCAAAAGACCAGATTGATCCACTATCTAAAAGCAGCGTTTACTCACTCCAATACGACACCTGCAGAGCAACATACATTGGTGAAACAGGAAGGAACATCAGACAAGGAGTTAAAGAACATAAACAAAACGGAAACTCAAATTTCGGAAGACATTTTCTTACAAACGATCACATCTTTGCTGAAACTAAAAATATAAAACTCCTCCATCAACATAACAAAGGCTTCAAACTCACCCTACTTGAAACATATGAAATCGACAAAATCCGAAACACATATCCAAATACCGAAAATTTAAATGACCAGGTACAACTACAAAAAATCCCCCTGTACAGGTTCCTATCAAACCCATACAACATTAAATCCAAACCACCAGAAAATACATTTAACTAAATTTCTTATCCCCTAAAATCTCTACCTTTTATACACACGAGGAATACAATCCAACTAGTTCCCATATTCCAATCATTTCCATAACACTATTCTATAAGTAAATTTCCACTTTATTTTGAACCATATTAACCCAGTCTATTAATAGATTTCAACACATGCGCTCTTGACAAAACGACACACTCACCTATGGAACATGATTATGTTCCACCCGACATTATATGTTTCACTTGACACATCTGCTACATCCCCATTCTCATTTTCTAAGTTTAAGTAATACATTAATCGTTAAAACTTTCGATATACATCAGTTTCAATACATCATTCTATTTCATTTTACAGTCCATTAATGATATATCAAAATTTGAATATAATTGAATGTAAATTTGAATGTGTTTCCGAACCTCAACCTTATACAACGAGGTAAAGTAACATTTTATATTTTTAATTTTATCTTTAATTTAATTGTATTTTATGAATGTTTAAAACCTTATAGTCTCCTGATGATGGTCTAGGCCGAAACCGGTAGAGTTAATAAATTTAAATAATATATTGGAGTATAAACATTGTTTATTTTTTAAAAAACACATATAATATACCAATATGGATGAAAACCCATTTACCTATTATAATGTAAGAGTCGGAAGAGAGAATTACAGCCCTCAGCCCTGTCGGTCGCAAATGATTTTGTTTTTCATCCAATCGTTTAGGCATAACAAACATCGTTCAGATTTATTATTAAGGCGATTTCGATGTTTTCTTATAGTTAATGCAGCACTAGCCGGGAGTAAAGTAGCCGATATGCTTAAGAGATCTCGTGCCATTAAACTTAAAATAGGAAATTCAGAAGCATGAATTTTCCACCATTGTAATATATGTGTGTCTTTATTACACCGAGGCATAGAATAATATTTTTGAAGCTCCTGCATCCATTCTCCTTCGGAAGGCGTAGGATTTACTGCATACAAAACATCAAAATCAATTACAAAATCCGACTTTTCCGCTCTAGAATCTCCTCGTTCCTACAATGCCGTTACTTTCGAACGTTGCCCTTCTGATTGATGGAAATAGGCTTTGTATACATTTTCAAATTTCTGAATTGAAATCTCTTTTAATTCGTGGCTCCATGTTGTCATATCAAAAACTTCTATCTTATGCCGCGAATCGAAAATTAAAACTGCAGCATAAATCTAATTAGTTTTTTGTAATTCGCGACGGTAATGAAAGCTATAACAGTACTCAAACGGGTGCTGTAATGAGACTCCTTACAGCATCCGATGCTGTAATGAGATTTTAGTAACATTTTATGGAACCAGTTCAAGTTGGTAACATTGGATCATTAATTTTTCTAGTTGTCAATGTGACAATGTTTGTTTATGGATGTTTAAACATGTTCTTAGCATCGAATACAAGGTTCACAATGATGAGGACATCGAACTCTGAGCAATTTCTCATAAGAGAAAATAATTCGGGAGGTTTGGGAAACATTTTTGTCACGTGAATACACTTTGTGTTTTGACAGTTTCTAATTGTCAATTCAAATTTCTATTTTCAAATGTTACGATGTTACCAACTGCTACATACCTATTTCCGTACATTGTCAAAATTTAACGCGAATTACAAAAAATAGCATAAAAAACACGTCACTCATTCATTAAAAAACTCGTGGCTTCACCACTCGTTTTTCTCTGCCTTTCGGTCCCATGCAAATATTTTGCTCTCAATATTATCTATTAGTATATTGATACATACAACCACCATAGGCAATTTGACGTACTTCTCTCCTCCGAGTTTCTTGGAAAGTATTGACTAGTAATTTATGCACTTCTTCTAGCAGTATCCATTCTTTGTGCTCAGGAGCATATGGTTTTAAATCAACAACATTTTGACACAATGCACCATGTCCATGTCTACCTTCAAGAGGTACTTTCAACATATCATAATGGAATTCCAGCGTGTAGATACGAAAATATTTACAGAAATATTGCAGATATTATTTGCAGAAATACTTACCTGCAAGACTCTCATACTAGACGCAAGACCTTATGCATGAGACTCAAGACGAGACCAATGAAAGTCTCTAAAGTTACAGATTTAACCGACCTATACAAGTTATAGATTGTATAGGTCGCGGTAACGAGAGGGGCCGCTCCCTTCAGCTCGGCAGCAATAATAATAATAACACTAGACCTAAAAGTAGAAACTTTGAGGTTTAGATGTGCGTTTGTTAAAATGGGTCTAGGTCTGCTGTTAGTTCTAGTAACAGTGCTAGGTAGTGCTAGGGAGTACTAGATAGAGCAAGGTTGTTGTATGTTTTTATTGAACTAACACTAGATCTAGAACTAGAAATATTTGAGTTTAACTGTGAGTCTATTAAGACGGGGTAAATCCGAATGTTTCTAGATCTAGGTCCAGTGTTAGCTCTAGCTTTAGTTGTTATTCAGCGCTAGATTGTTGTATATTTCTATTCAATTAAAACTAGAACTAACACAAAACCCAGAAATAGAAATTTTCGGTTTAGTGGTCTTAAGAGACGCACGGTTAAACCCGATAAAGATTTTTCTTTTATGTTATGCACTTCATTAAGTCTCAAACAAACGAGAGGGGAAGGGTGGAGATATGGGGGAGGAGGGACGACGGCGGTCGAAGGATACTGTGCGGAATGGAGAAGGAACAGAAATGCTGAGATGGGTGGAGGAAAACGGATGGGAGATACTGAATGGGAATAACGAGGAAGGAGAGGAAGGGGAGTATACTTACATCGGGGCGAGGGGGACATCTGTGATTGATTATGTACTGGTGGATCAGGAAATGTGGGAAAAGCGGTAGAGTCGGATCACCAACCGTTGGAGGTGGAGGTAAAGGGGGTGGACGGCAGAAGGCGAGCGGAACTGGGGAGCAAGTTCATCAGGACAGACTGGTCGGAAGAAGGGGTAGCATTCTACAGGGGAAACCTCGACACTTGGCAACAGAAGATACAAGAGATCAATGGTTTGGAAGAACTTATCCAGGTA
>NW_019281847.1:0-10872 GCF_000648695.1 Onthophagus taurus | reverse complement strand
GAAGTTAGGACGATCGAAGAAGATTACAAGGATGATGCATTAAGAAAACTAAATATCGGTTTTCTTTGCTATTGCTATCGGATGATGGCCATCGTAGATGAAGATTGCAAAACGTGACGCAAAAATTCATTCGTTTAGCTAATTAATAGTAGAGGTAAGAGATTATTCAGAAAGAATGGTGACTGGAAGACTGAGTGGAGGTAGACTGAAAAGCTGATAACAAAAGGAAAAAACTGGAGAGAAACTTTAAAAAGAAGAAATAAAACTGATCAGAAAGAAGGGAGACTGAAAAAGGACTCGTAATAGAAGAAATAGACTGAAAAAGAGACCCTTTAAAGCAGGCCAACCCGCGGCCCGCCTCGGATAATTTTGCGGCCCGCGAGATTTATTAATTTACCAATAAAAACAACCTAAATTTACCAGCTAATAACAAATTATATGTAAAAGAAAAAAAGGAGCTTGATAATTTTATTTTTAAAAGTTAGATCTGGTTATTTATGGAGCTTTAGAAGAAATACTGTCAACATGTGGAAGTAGTTAAATACTTGGCGCCTGGAAGTCCAGCCCCAATATCCTCATTGTAAATCGGTTATAATAAGAGAACCTATCCCTAAAAATTCGACTTCTTTTATTGTTTATTTATTGTCTTTCAAAAACCCTTTTGAGTAACCCCCCTATTGCAATGCCTGGCTAGGTCCTTGTTTGCCGGTGGGTGTGTAAAAAACGGCGTTATAATCTGTCCGCTCACTTTGACTATTGAAGTGCGTCAGTGCTAGTTGATAATTTGTTTTCCAGTTTCGTTTTGTGTGAAAGCAGGTAATACAAATTCCATTAAATTAAAAATTAATTAAATTATTTTATTTTTTTTATTTCCTTCTAATTATCAGTATGAGTGCAAAGAAAAGAAAAATAGTGGACGAAAATAGAAGGTATAGCGATGAATGGGAAGAAAAGTATTTTTTTATAACTCAAAACACAAAATTAATGTGTTTAATTTGTCGAGAAACCGTCGCTGTGTTTAACGATTATAACGTTAAAAGACACTACGAAACAAAACACAATGATTATTTGAAATTCGATAAAGAAGTGAAACAATCGAAGCTCCAGGAATTAAAGTCACAATTAAGAACTCAACAAAAAATGTTTGGTTCAGCTTTACAGCAACCTTTCAATATTGTTAAGGCAAGCTATTCTGTTTCATTCTTGATAGCAAAAAAAATGAAAACATTTTCGGATGGTGAATTTGTGAAAGAATGTTTGGAAGCTGTAGCAAAGGATATTGTTCCTGATAAAAGTAAACTATTTTCGAATATAAGTCTGTCCCGGCAAACAGTGTGTCGTCGAATTAATGACATTTCAAATGAAATTATTGTAAAACTGCGCGATCGAATTCGAGATTTCAAATATTTTTCCTTAGCATTCGACGAAAGTACAGACATTTCAGATACAGCTCAACTTGTAGTATTCGTTCGTGGAATAAATGAATCATTTGAAATAACTGAAGAAATGTTAAGCTTGATAAGTTTGAAAGATACTACAAAAGGTGAAGATATTTTCCATGCTGTTGAAAACTGTTTACGCGAAAACAACTTGGGTTTGGAAATTCTTACTGGAATATCAACAGATGGGGCGCCTGCTATGATCGGCAAAGATAAGGGAGCTATAAAATTACTGATCGGTAAAATAGAATCCAAGAACAAAACTCATAATTGCTGTAAAAGAGATGATTTATTTATAATCCACTGTTTGATTCACCAACAAAATCTATGTGCCCAAGTATTATCGATGAATCATGTTATGCAAGTAGTCATAAAAACAGTTAATTACATTCGATCACATGCACTTCCTCACCGACAATTTAAGGAGTTCCTGAAAGAATTGGATTCTGAATATGGTGACGTAGTATACTTCAGTCATGTCAGATGGTTAAGTCGTGGAAGATGTTTACAGCGATTTTATGAGTTACGTCAAGAAATTGATTTGTTTATGAATGATAAGCAAATACCAGTACCAGAATTAAGAAATGATGAATGGTTATTGGATTTATGCTTTTTAGTGGATATTGTCGAAAAACTCAATCAATTAAATATATCATTACAGGGGAAAGATAATTTAATAATCGATATGTTTAATCACATCAAAGCATTTCAGAAGAAATTATTGTTATTTGAATCTCAATTGAAAAATAATAACGTTCAACACTTTCCATTGTTAAAAGATTTGAAAAATTCAAAATGTAACAATTACATTAAATATGCAAAAGAAATAAGAAAACTTGCAGCTGCTTTTGAGAGTCGTTTCACTAATTTGGACAAATACAACAAAATATTTGAAATATATTCATCTCCCTTTCATGTTGAGGTCGAGTCGGCCCCAGAATATCTCCAAATGGAACTGATTGACTTACAATGCAATAGTCAGTTAAAACAAATTTTTGAAACGGTAGAATCTAAAATAGATTTTTATAACATTTATATCACAAAAGAAAAATTTTCAAATTTGAGAAATTTGGCACAAAAAGTTGTGAGTGCTTTTGGATCAACTTATACCTGTGAATCGTTTTTTTCAAAATTAAAATTCACCAAACATAAATCACGATCGAACTTGACAGACGAAAACCTACAACACCAATTACGATGTGCAAATACCCGCATAGATATAGATTTGCTAAAGTTAAGTGAAAGAGTTGAAAAACAAATATCTCACTAATTAAATAAAATATAATTATTGTTAATCGTTTTATTATTATATTATCTATGTTTATCCATCATATGTATCTTTGAGTAATAATAAAAACAATAACAATAAATCATTCTGTTTTAAATATTTACTCAAAAAATTTTTTATGCAGACCGCGAGATTATAAAATATTTTCAAAGTGGCCCGCAAGATCGTTTTGGTTGGCCACCCCTGCTTTAAAGCGAAGGAGAAAAAAAGGAGTCATAAGAAGCTAAATAGAAACTAGAATGAGAAACTCATAGAGAGGAAAGAATGGGAAGAATGAGACTCAGAAAGAAGGAATTCCGAAAAAAATTTGTAATAAAAGAAATAAATAAAGACATTCTGGAAAGACAGAGAGGCAACCGAGCAGAAAGAGACTAAAACGGTACTGAACAGCAACTGGAAAAAGAAGAAAGATAGTGAATACGAATTGTAATGAGAAACAGAAACTATGTAAAATGAGGAAGACTGGAACGGGACTGGTAACAGAAAAAAAGAGACTGAACTGAAACTTGAAGGAAAAATACTGAACTGTAACTGCAAGAGAAGAATGAAAATGAATAGGGATTGTAATGAGAATAACGTGAATCTGTAAAAAGAGGGGAGACTGGAAGAAGACTGTTAACAAAAAAAGATGCCAAGAAACTAGAACGAGAGTGTCAGAAAGAAAAAAATTTAAAAAACAGACTCGTAATAAGAGAAGAACTGAACGCATTTTGATAGAATAAGAGGAAGTCTGGGCATATGGACTAAAAAAAGATGAAAAAGACTCTATAGGGAGGAAGTTGTCTGAAGAGGTGGATTATAAAAGATATTGATAATTAGTTATTTAACTTTTTCTTTATTAAGGCATCGTGCAAAATTTCTTGTTCATGCTGATTACAAAAACTATATTAATCGTATTGAGTCTAATATTGCACGTAATCCAAAGAATTTTTGGTCTTTTCTATGGTGATGATTGCTCTTTGTTGCTAAACTATATTTAATCTGTTTTTACTGCAACCATGGTTGCTGCTTGTGGCGTTGCACATATTCCCTGCCACATTGATTTTACAACTTTTTAAAAAATCAAGAAATCGGTTATTTTACGGTATAAATTCATTTTTTATTATTATTGAATAGATTTCAGCAAAAAAGGAAGTCAATTTTTTTATTTTACAAATACAAAATCTTTTTCTAAAAAATACTGGTTATATTATTTTATAATATGTGAGAAAACCCCCACTGCTAGACCTGCTAGGTTTGGTAACGTTGTCGCTGCTAAAAATTTTGGAGTCTTACGCATCGATGGTGCGATGGACGGTGCTATTAATAAAAAATTGTTATTCATCACTCGCAAATCCACTTACTATTTTGTTTAATAAATCTTTTAATAATCTAAAGTGCTTGTGGTTTCCTATCTTTATGTCTGGTCCGCAACGGAACCAGACTTTATACTACGTGATACTAAGGATATACACTTCTGAACGTTATAAGGACAACATATTAGAACAGATCAAAACCTGTCTACATAATCGTAGTGGTGTCTGAGGTTATAGATTTGGATGACTTCACAAAATGTAAACATCTGATATGTTATTTACAAAAAGTACTTTATAAATGAGATGAGCTTTGTGATAATAAATAAAGTCAATCAATTAGAACAGTTGTTGTCAGTGGGACAGCCGAACGGTTAATAATCAACGTTTATAGATTTATTAATCAGTTTCCATTTACTAAAATATCGTATCTAAGAAAAACTTGAGATGTAAAGACGAAATTAACAGCATTTTAAAGCAAATTTAATACAGATTTAATACACCATACACAATTTCTTATTTTCTATAAACATCATTATTATGATTTTTTAATTGCAACTCTGTATGCTTGATTGTTAGGATATGAAATATAAATGTAAAAAAATCATATCTCGACACCGAATAGAGAATCTCTATCATCATGAAGTAGGAGAACATTTTAAAGCAAACATATTTCTTATCTGTCAGAGACACTCTTGCGCGGAGTATAACCCACAACGACAAGAACTTTAAACATAACATAAGCACTAATTCTAAAAGTTTGTTCTGGAAGTCGACTACTGAAAGTGAAGTTATTGACAAATTGAGTCATTAAAGGTCAGTTCATATACCGGTGTCCGCCGGGAAGGTATACTACTTTGTTTTGCCGCCATTTTGGTAAACATTAGTCTTGACAATTCATATTTGGCAGTCGTGAAGTAAAGACGTGGCAAATTTATTATAGAAAAATATTCGGTAAACCAACGTGTTTTAATCGTTAAAACATTTTATCAAAATCAATCATCGATTACTGCGACGATGAGAAAGTTACGTAAAATTTTTGGGAGAAATAACGTGCCAACAAGACGCACTATTTATCGTGTAGTGAATGATTTCGAAGAAAGAGGGACTGTAGCTGATAGGCCCAAGCATGGACCACAAGAAAACAACACGATCAATCTTGGACTTTCTGCAATATCGGCTGAAAACATTACTGCTGCTCAAGAAAGTGTTCAAAACAATCCATCAACCTCAATTCGATGCCGTGCTCAGGAGCTTGGTCTTCAAAAAACAACTTTTGATCAAAAACATCAAAAAACATTTGTTTCCATTTAAGATTGAGTTGACACAAGAGCTTCTTCCAGAAGACCATTTACGCCGCCGTACATATGCCAATAGGATCATCCATGATCGCGCATTACATTCTCATGAGCTCGCCCATGAGAGTGTAATGAAAAATGTGCTCAAAAGGGCTCGCATTTGTGAGGCTAACAGAGGCGGACATTTATCTGATATTGTATTCCATACATAATTGCCGACATTAAATAAAACATTTATCAATATAAGATCCATTCTCTTTCATTTAATCAAAAATTATAAACAAACAAAGTAGTATACCTTTCCAGCGGACACCTGTACTTAGAGACGTACTTACATAACCTATCAGAAACTATAATAAAAAAAATAAAAGAGATTATCTTTGCTCCATTATCAATTTCAATAAATGAGTGCTTAGCGCAGGGATGTTTTCCACATATTCTAAAAAAAACCATGTTATTCCTACACATAAAACAGGTTGTCACAGAACTAACAACTTATAAACCCATCTCGCTGACATCATGCATCATTGCATATTATTGTACGTTTTAAATTTCTGCAACATTCTATCAAGTTGTCAATACAGTTTTTGTCAAGAAACTGTTTTGCATTTGCTATATTCACCAAGAAGTCTGTGATGCATTAGATGCATCTACTGCCATTATAGATTTTTTTTTTGGTTTAGCAAAGGCATTTGATGCTGTGGCTATGGTGGGAGTGTCTTGATCTTCTCCGTTCTTATTTAGCTAATCGATCACAGGTTGTTACTATAAATCAACGACACAGCGATAGTCGCAATGTTTCGTGCGGAGTGCCGCAAAGATCAATCCTGGGTCCTATGCTTTTTCTGGTAAGTATTAACGACTTATTCATTCATAGATTTATAGATGAACATTTGTTGTCGTACGCCGATGACACGGTTCTTCTAGTTTCCGTAGTTTCATGGTATGACGCTGATAGTAGACATATGTCTTTTATTAAGTATTGGCTGGGTAATAATTATCTGTCCTTGAATCGCCCGAAATCCCACTTTTTAACGTTCCAAACTTACAATTACCCACAAAATTTTAATGAGATTCATATTTATAATAAAGATTGCATAGCCTGTAGTCATAATTGTTCTTGCTATGGTAGTAGAAAGTTATACAGTAAACCCTCTATATAGCGAACACCGATGTAACGAAATTGTCGTTATTGCGAACCAAAATTATGCCACAAATGTCTTCAACACATTTTATATGGCACTTTTTTCATTATAACGAAATTTCATACGTAGAATATAATTTCAATGCAAACTATTATCGTATTTGCGAACACGAACATTTTTCTTGTCTACTCAGTCTAGACCATATTCCAGCTAGTTTTTAGTGTTTAGCTTTGGAAGTGGACGAGTTACGACTTACTTGTTTCGCGAACGTTTCGGGTTGAAGCCAAGATGTTTTTAATATTGATGAGACTGGTATTTTTTTTAATCTAATACCAAACCGTACTTTGGATTTTAAATTCAAAAAATTTTATGTGGGCACTAAAAGCAAAGAAAAAATAACAGCAGTTTAGATAGTAGGAAAATCAAAAAATCCAAGATGTTTAAATAAATTGGATCGTTCCCATTTGCCATGTTATTATACTGCTCAGAAAAATACCTGGGTAAGTTATGTAGTATTTCGAGAATGGTTTCTTCATTTTCAACGCAATATGACAGCTATAGACACAAAAGTGTTGTTAACAATGGACAATTGTCCAGCACATAACGTTATGGGAATTTATTTGCGCAACAAGTGCACTGCAACCTCTTGATCAAGGCATAATTGCGGCTATGAAGAAACGATATCGTGCACAACTTGTTAGACCAGCAATTTTAGCAATAGAATCAAACCAAGAAAAGCTAAAATGGAATATTTTACAAGCGATGAGAGCGTTGTCAGATTCGTGATGTAGCTCATTAGTAGCTTTTTACTGATTGATAGGTTGAATTTGCTGATGTAGACTGGGAAAATTATCAACAAATCATGTCAGTTCAACTGATACAGGTTAGTTTTAATGATTACGTCAGCGTTGATGGTGCGATAACGACTACAGAAGCAATAAACATAGACTTAGCAGTAGTGAATGTAGACCAAGAAACCGAAGAAAAAGAAGAAGGCGAAGAACGCGATGAAGAAGAAGTTAATATAATAGCACCTTCAAGAGCTGAAGTTTTAGCCGCTCTCTATACAATCCAAAGGTAACACAAATATTATTAGTCATTCAACTATGTAATTATTAACATCACAATTTCAAGATTTGCTGATTCAGGAGAGAATGTTTCTGAAAACTTCATGGATTCTTTGAATAAAATTACTAAGAGGAACAACGCCCATTCTGATGCAAAAAATAATAAGTGATTATTTTCAAAAAAAATAATGTTTATTATGATATGTAGGTACTTATTATATTAAACTTATTACTTTATTACACAGTCGATGCTAATATATTTACGTAAACCTACCCCTAGAGCCTACCCATTATCATTCATTATAACGAATTAGTTCGTTATATCGAAAATACAAACACCTCATTATAACGAACGGTTTGCTTTCCTCCCTGCGTGTTCGCTATATCGAGGGTTTACTGTAGAAAGGTCCAACTTTAAATGGAATTTTCATATTTTATATATTTTATATTTTATTTATTCAATAAGGTACAAAAGAGCGTACAAAATATCGTCACAAAAAAGAAAAAGAAAAAAATAAAAAATTACAATTCAAAATTTATAAATTCATTTATAGAATAAAATTCTCCTTCCAGTAGGATTTTCTTCACTGTGCTTTTAAACCTTTTGTGATTCATTTCCTTTACTTCTGTTGGCAGTGCATTGTATAATTTTATTGCTATNACGGTCCGACACATCTTGTGTGAATGCCCCACTCTGCAAGACCTCAGAATGAGAGACTTCGGAGAGGAATGGCCGACCACAGATGGCATCAGGAACACACCTCTGAGCTGTATCCTAGCCTTCGGAAATTTCTTAGGCTGGTTGATGTAGCCGGAGAGAGTGTAGGAGGACGTACAAGGGGCCCGTTGGGGCCTAGGTGCTGTATGCGGAAGCATACCCTCCGCTCTCCTACATACATACAAACTACATTCTTCAACAGTATTATTAACATGATTTTTTAGCGTTATAGGGTTAGTTTCATTAAGGCAAAAATATAAAAACTTGATACTATTTTATTTTATTTATTTTTTGACTTACTAAAAAGCAATAATGTAAAGTAATAGCGAAAATACATTCCGTTTACATGTATGCATCCAACAATATAATAACTATAATAATATATTAACAAACCCTCACTTTTCGCTCACTCATTCTCTTATTTTTTAAAACCATTCATTCTCTTTCTTACTCTTTTTTTTTAACTCTTACATTTATAAGGAAAGCGAAAAAATTAACAACAAATCAACAAGTTTTCTAAACTCTTACAGTGTTTATAGTACTTTCGTATACATTTCTTTTTTAATATACACATATTTTTTGAGTACACGATTTTAAAATGCCAAATAGTGTTTAAAATAAAGCAAAAGAAAGTTGAAAAAGTGGTCATAAACAAAGTATAAAGAAATTTAAAACTAGATATATTATTATTACTATCATTTATATTCACTCCACGTCCACATATTTATATAATATATATATTTTTTAGTTTATTTACTTTCGGAAATGTATAATTATATATTTACACAAACCTGCAGTGAGTTCATATATGACTGACAAACACTTTTTCCACTTGAAAAATTAATTAAACGATATTTAAAAAAGGAACATAATTTTTTTTTTAAACAAAATATTCAAAATTATTTTCTAAAAGTTTTAATATCTAAATCCACCATGTCAACTCATTCTCGAACACACTGTAGATTTTTAATGAACACCTTAAGATGATGACAATCAAAATGCCGTGGGTTGTGCTTAATTTTTTTTTTAGTTGTTTCATCAGTTATTGTAACGCAATTAAAGTAAATTGACGTTTTTTTATAACTCAATATAAAAAATTACTATCACAATTCATTCAAAAAAACTTATTTTTAACATTTTTCTTTTCAAAAATTTACAGTTCTTAAAAAAATAAGTACAGTACTTACCAAAAGAAAATACCTATTTATATTAACTTTACAAAGTCACTGCATGGGGGCGATACTGCTGATACTTCCGCTGATTTGAGCGGAAGTGCCCAATGTTGAGGGGTTTTGGAAACTGAACTGAGGAAAATAAGGTTCTTCTTGAATGGAACTAAGAGGACCGGCATTGTCCGGTGGGGTTAATTCAACACTTTCACCTGTAAATTCCGAGTCGAAATATCGGGTGTCTGTATCACTGTCCACCTGAGGTTTAAAAGGTGGTGGAATCTAAAAAAAAGGTTAATTTAAGTAATTTTAAACAAACTTTTATTAATAATCTTAACCAATTCTTATTAAATAATAATAATAATAATAATAATAAATGTCTTTATTGCACATACCATTGTATACAACAAAAGAAAAAATATATATAATAATAACAAAAATTGTATCTATAGTGTAGATATATTCTAAACTAGAATGTTTAACAACAAGAGACCAAAAAACTTAGTACCTAACACTACAAAAAAAGAAAAGAAAAAAAAAATGGCATTGTGCAATAGGCGGGTTCCAGATATAATCTGTTCAACCAACCTTACCACATACATAAACTTAATATTAATTATACTACACGCATCCCACGACAACGACAATACAATTTCTTGAATATTCCTCCCTCTCCTGCTCTGAACGTTAAAAAAAAATGCATTCAAATGAATAACTATGACAAGGCTGCACATTGCTCCAAAAATTTATCTTTATATAGTATTTTTTTGAAATTAATGATATTTAGTTTTTTGATCATAGGCGGTAGCGTTCCATATGACTTATATATGTGATACGTAAAAGACCTGTGAAACAAAGAGGTTCTGTATTTTGGTGGATATATGCCATATTTTAATCTCGTTTGTAGAGCATTGTTAGCCCTTTTAAAAGTAATCCTCTCATACAAGTATGTCGGTATATGTGTTGTGACGATTTTATGAAACAAAACCAAACTGTGCAACTCCCGGCGGATATCCATTCTGTGCCACCCAACATCTTTCAGTTTGTGTGAGATNTGAGGTAGTTATGAGTGGCATTGTGGTTTCCTCAATGTTAGAAGAGGAGTATATTTGTGCGGTTCCAATATTTACAAAGAAATCGTTCAGCTTATCCGCGTTTAGATTAGAATTATTTGTATATTTCGGGTTTTTTGATTTACTTGTTTCCTCTTTTACCAATCTCCACGCAGCAGATATTCTATTCGCAGAGAAATGTATGTATTTTCCGTATGCATCTCTTTTTTTGCTTTGTCCATTTTTGCTATATACTCAGATTTTACTATTTTGTAGACATCTTTATAATATTGGTCATGCGTAACTTCAATGATCGTACTTAGCGCATCTAAACGATTTTTAATTTTCTCAAGTTCTTCTGTTCGCCATTGCACATGAAATCTAGAGAATTTTCTCGTGATTAT
>NW_019281845.1:0-10449 GCF_000648695.1 Onthophagus taurus | reverse complement strand
AAGTTGTTACTGAGGGAGTAGTAAGGAATTTTGGATGAATCGATAGATTTAAAATATTCAGGAATTTCATTAACTTAAGAGGGTGAAATTTCTTTCTTAATGAAACAATTTAGTGTTGTGTAGTTTTATGTCGGTCATTCAAGCGATACGGACGTGCGTATTGTGAGATCTGATCCAACTGATATAAACCTTAAATTAAACACTCGATTATTTATAATATTAACTTTTATTTATCGTGTTGTCGGGAGTGTCAACCCTTATATATCGGTATAAACGAGGGGCAGCCCTAAGGGGTTGTAATTCAACCTTAACTTTATGAGCTCCAAGAGAAAATCTGACGAATTGTCACCACCTATAAATGATTTATTAAATAATTAAACTATGTTTAACGATGAGGCAATTTTATTAGTTTTTCAGTGCTACATATGTTTCGGAAATTTCTTTCCTTCTTCAGGCACGACTGAAAATACCATGATATTATCATATTAATTTAACAAATTAACCAAAGAGCAAAAATAATCGAAGAGCAAAAACCAACATTTAGGGAAACAAAAGGATTAAAAGATATCAAAAGAAATAGCTCACCGTCAGATCTCAGAGGAACTCCTTTTTATAATTAAAATTCATTTCTACTTTCGTCAACATTTAGGTGTATTCCTTTAGGAGTTTAGTTTAATTCATGAACAAATTTGAAAATTTTTCGTAAATGAAAAATGTGATAAAAATTATTTATGGCTTGAAAGCATGTCATAATTTGAAATATTTGTTATTTCTTAATAAATAAAATTCTGAAAAACAAACGAAATGGAGTCAGAGCACGTGTCTTATAGGTAATGTAAAAGTTGACTTACTGGTTATAACGTAAAAATTTGAATTAAACTGTAAAAAGAGAAAATGAAAGACTGTATATGTGATTTAGTGACTGTAACTTACTGAATCTATAGAACTATTATATTTGAAAACTGATAGATCTATTATGTAGTATCAACTTTGGCAGACTGAAGTAAGAGATTATTATTTTGTTAAACTGAAATCGCGCATGCGTTGAATGTGTAATTTGAAAATTAAATGTATTCAGTGAATTGTCTATATGGGTTAATATCTGTTATATCATAAAGTCCATAACTCATACATTAACAATAATAATTCATTTTATTTCAATCTGTACAACACGTGTTTCGCTTATCTTATATAAGCGTCATCAGGTATAACTTAGGTAATTAAATTAGGTGTTAAAAATTATAGTCAAAAGCTTAAAATTAATAATTACCGTCAGTTACGTCAGAGTTGCAATGCATTAAAAGAAATAAACACAATAAAAAAACAAATTGAAAAACTAAAAAACACTTTAAAAAATTCAAATTTAAACCAATAAAAAGTAAATTAGTTGCAAGAAACATGGTGATGTATAAAATTAATTAATATAATAAAAGGTTAAAAAACAAAAATTACCTTAACATATGAAAGTCGTGTGCATGCTATCGTGTTTCGACACGGTCTGATGTTAACGTTAAGGAGTTAGTGAGGGTGAAAAGTAAAATTGAACAGAGATAGGTGACAAAACCTCCAAGGAGCGGAAAGTTTGACTCAAAATATATTTATTAAAGGAATTCGGAAAATAATCTATTCTGGAAAAAATCTGTATAATCGTTAATAAGAGGTCTGGATTAGATTTGTAGTGTGATCTAATAAAATATTCCTCGTACAGGTCCATCTTTTTGGATTTCTTTAGGTCTTTTAGGAGGGAAATATTAGAAAGATCAGATTTATGTCCCATTGCAGTTAAATGTTTGAAAAAGGCAGAATTATTTTTTGAAATGTGTCTTTATACCTAGTTTTTATGTTACGCCCCGTTTGACCAATGTAATAACAATCGCAATCTTCGCAGTTAAGCTTATAAATGCCACTTTTATGGTATTGATCGAATTTATGTTTATTGTTGACAAGTAATTGACCCAATTTATTACTGGCAGAAAATACAGGAGTAATGTTATGAAATTTAAAAATACGGGAGAAAGAGTTTTGTAAGTTTGGATGAAAAGGAATAGAAACAAATTTAAGTTTTTCATTAAATCTTGGGAAGATCATCCTATTGGTAAAATTATTTTGGGTTTTGTTATAGATGTTTTGAATTTCTTGAAGAGAGTAGCCATTATTTAATCCGATCTTGATTATCTTTTTTAGTTCGATGATAAAGTCAGAATGTTGTAAGGGAAAATTAATTAGTCTATTGAAGAGGAAATGAAATGAAGCAAATTTATGACGTGAACTGGAGAAAGAGGATTTGGGGATAATAGTATCAGTAGCTGTGTCTTTACGGAATATGTTGAAACTGAGTGATGATTTTGAAAAGTCTTTGGAAATAGTAATATCTAAGAAATTAATTTTAGAATCTTTTTCCAATTCAGTGGTGAATTTAAGCGCACTAATGTTGTTAAAGATATTAGTGAGGGCAGTTAATTGAGCCTTATTACCATTGAAGATAATCAAAATATCATCAACGTATCTTTTATAGAAAACTATATCCTTGGTAAATAGGGAATACTTCTCCGAGAAGAGAGTCTCCTCAAACTTGTTCACAAAAATATCAGCCATGATACCGGAAATTGGAGAACCCATGGGTAAACCATCGGTCATACGATAATGTTTACCATTGAAGATAAAGAAGTTTTGTTCACAAACTAATTTAATCTTTATATTGAACATTATTAAATCTCTTTATATTAATACATAGGAAATCTTCGATTATATTACTGCAATCATTAACAGGTACATTAGAGTACAGATTCTTTATATCGAAGGAAACTAAAATAGATTTATTGTTAATTTGGACTTTAGAAAGTTGTTTTATGAGTTCTGAAGAGTTTTTAGTGGTGTAAATAAAACTTTTTTGAATATTGGTGTATAAGAATTTCTGTAAGTGTTTAGCGATTAATTCATTAGGTGTGTTAATATTGGATATGATGGGTCTAATGCTTTTTTCAGTTTTATGTAGCTTAATAAGAGATTTGAGTGTAGGAGACAATGGATTCATTTGGGTAAGGAGATTCGTGTTAATGTCGAATTTTTTCATACTTTCTTTACAGGTGTTAATAAGTAACTTTAGGTTATTGTTGTATTTAAGTGTAGGGTCTTTGTTAATGTGATTAATGTTATTCTGTATAAAAAATTCACAGGTTTTGGAGATATAAGCCTCTTTTGGGATAATAACCAAACCTGCATTCTTGTCTCCTAGTGTGACAATCAAATTCTTATTATTAATTTTTTGTTTTAACCCAGATATGCCTAAATTAAAACCACTTTACAAATCATAATAACTTTATTGAAAACTTATTTAAAGAAGCAAAACAAAGTCTTACAAACAAACCATGACAATTTGTTTTTTTTTAATTGGAAATTCGGGCCGTCCTACATGTAGGACATTCGGCACATGAATATCTATAAACGTAAAATTATTTATTAGTGTGATACTGAACAAAACACTTCGTGTGTACACCAATGTCACATTTTGCGCATCTCGTTGTAGTTTTTTGATGGCAATGAGCACACCTAGTTTGTTTTTCTTGGGGCATAACTAAATGATCTATTCGGTCGAACCGTATATCTATTTCGTGGGACCTACTGGTATGTCCTTTTTGATATGACGATGTTTTTTTATTCTGAACCAACAGCATTACAGCAATTCTCCTTCTAAAACTAAGTTGATCTAATTCTCCTCCATTCTTGCGATGCAAATGCCATGCGTTTTGAATTGCCATGTCAATACAGTGAGATATCAAAGGAAAATACCATTTTTTTCCTCTGATCGAAATTCGATATAAGCTGATATTTTGGTCAGAGCGGTCGACACCTCCCATATTTGTATTGTACATCTGTATAAGATGCGGCTGCTGTACCTGAATATTCTTCTTTTCTTTTTGCGAATAACGTGTGACCGAGTGAATTGGGGCAACTCCAGAAAAATTGGAACAAACAGAAACTACACTATTATCGTGCCACTTTACTGCAATTATATTCTGTTCTACAATTTTTGCATAATCATAACTTCCTCTGCGCTGCTTCTTTATGAGTTTTGAATCTATAAGAGAAATGTCTTTTAGCCTGTTTTCTCTAACCGTACCAGTAGCATAAAAATTCCAGTCAGTTAGTTTTTCGATCAACGGAATTGACGTAAAAAAGTTATCAAAAAAGAGATGAAATTTTTTATCTGTCCATTCCTTACGTAAAGCTTGCGCATATTCTAAGACTACTCCAGCACCAACTCCCAATTCAGAAAAGTTTTCACTTATATTTGTAGAGACTCCTTGATAAGGTTCGAACCAATTCAAGTAACCTAACCTGGTACTTCCTACCCATAACTTATAACCATAGCGCATGGGTTTTCCTCGAATATACTGCTTACAGCTATGACGTCCATAATACGGAATCATAGCTTCATCAACTGAGTTCATTTCTTCAAGCGAGGTATTCTCCAGGAATTTTTTATTCAACAGTGTGAACAGCGGCCTTAGTTTAGCGAATTTGTGACCCTGGTCCAACTGCTGATTATCACAGACATGAAGATTAGAAAACGAATACTCAAACCGGTCCCTTGTAATTGCTTCTGTAATCATGACGTTATGGCAATCTTTTTCACGTTCCCAGAACATCCTCCGTCTCGGTACTTGCATATATCCGCTAAGTATCAAAACGCCTATAAAAGCGTTTACTTCCTGCTTTTCTATATTCGCTTTTCTATTTTTTTGTTGTGCGTACTTATTACTCTGATTCAAAATCAATTCTATTACTTCTTCGTCAAAAAATTTTGAGAAAAGTTCTAAGGGGTTTTCTGTGATCGCCGAATTCGTAGGACTATCAAAGTCGGTGGGAGGTAATTTCAAATCTTCTTTTATCCAACTGTAGTGCATCTGTCTCTTTTTAGTTTTTACTTTTTGTTTGTTTCTTGCTGCCGTGTTTTGTGATTGTAACTCTGATGGAGGTATATTGTCATCTGATGAAAAATCACTGTCGTAGTTACTTTCAATTACGATTTCCACCGGCGCTTGTAACTGTGATGCCGGTAGGTTATTCACTGTAAGATCATTTTCTGCTCCAGAATCTTCATCTGTCAGGTCGGCTGCAGCGTTTACAGGAGGAAATATAGTTATTTCATCAACCTGGCTGACAATGTCGTCATTGTCCTCAAGCATAGCAAGGGCTTCATGAAACGAAAACCCCCTGTAATTAGATGAACGTGATAGTCGTTTATTATCCTAATGTCCTATATACAGTACACCCCCTAATTTCACCCCCCTAATTTATACTCTAATTTACTGAATAATGCAAAACTTTTAAATAATACTAATTATACAACTATTTATTGTTACTGTAATCAAAGAATCGAAATCGAAGAAATGAAATTAGAATATTATTCTAATTTCTATAATTGCAAATTACCTTACCTTTCAAAGTGAACCGGGCAATAATCCATTTCCAACTTATCTTGACTTTCGGATGCACTTAAAACAAAATCTAAAGAAAACACCTAAACTGCAAGTTATCACTCTCACTGCTACATCTAAAATGCACGACTTCATGTGACGTGCGCATTTCCAGGCGCTCATGACCTTGCAAGTTTCAACAGGAGTTGACCGTCCTAAATGTAGTACATTAGGCATATCTGGGTTAATATTCTAACATCATTCAATGTGACTAAAGGTCTATTTTCGGAAGTTTTGTTAGCTTTTGAAATTATATTAGTGAAGTCTCTACGAATATCATTAAAAAGTAGTAAATCTCTATGAATCTGTGATTCTAAAGTGATTGCCAGTTCTACATTATCAATCTTCCCAGGAAGAGCAAATTTATGGCCTAAATTAAAAACATTGATCTCTTTATCTGTGAACGTAACATCACTTAAATTAGTGAATCTGGGTGCAAAATTAATGGCATTTAAATCTTGAATGGGTACTTTGAAATTAAAATTAACAACGTCTATCTTTTTAATATGGAAAAACTTTTTAGGAGATCTCTTAGAGGATTTGTCACTTACATTATACCTCTTCAATAGACTAATCAATTTTCCCTTACAACATTCTGACTTTATCATCGAACTAAAAAAGATAATCAAGATCGGATTAAATAATGGCTACTCTCTTCAAGAAATTCAAAACATCTATAACAAAACCCAAAATAATTTTACCAATAGGATCTTCCCAATGATTTAATGAAAAACTTAAATTTGTTTCTATTCCTTTTCATCCAAACTTACAAAACTCTTTCTCCCGTATTTTTAAATTTCATAACATTACTCCTGTATTTTCTGCCAGTAATAAATTGGGTCAATTACTTGTCAACAATAAACATTAATTCGATCAATGCCATAAAAGTGGCATTTATAAGCTTAACTGCGAAGATTGCGATTGTTATTACATTGGTCAAACGGGGCGTAACATAAAAACTAGGTATAAAGAACACATTTCAAAAAATAATTCTGCCTTTTTCAAACATTTAACTGCAATGGGACATAAATCTGATCTTTCTAATATTTCCCTCCTAAAAGACCTAAAGAAATCCAAAAAGATGGACCTGTACGAGGAATATTTTATTAGATCACACTACAAATCTAATCCAGAACTCTTAATTAACGATTATACAGATTTTTTCCAGAATAGATTATTTTCCGAATTTCTTTAATAAATATATTTTGAGTCAAACTTTCCGCTCCTTGCAGGTTTTGTCACCTATCTCTGTTCAATTTTACTTTTCACCCTCACTAACTCCTTAACGTTAACATCAGACCGTTTCGAAATACGATAGCATGCACACGACTTTCATATGTTAAGGTAATCTTTCTGCGCAATGCCACCAAGGTGTGTCAAATGTAAAGAAAATCATTTAACTAATGAATGTCCGAAACCTACTAGCGATCCACCTCAATGTGTTAACTGTAATGAAAATCACCCAGCTAATTACAGGGGATGTAAATACTATCTAGAACAAATTAATTCTAGAAACAAACCTACCACAAGTCGACAAAGACGGCACGAATTAACCACTCCATCCTTAAGTGCACAACCCAACTCAATCCTACCCAATTCTTCTAATAATCCCAATAAAACCTACGCAAATGCAATTAAAAATACAAATCCACCACAAAATTCAAATGAACCTACAACTTCCTTAACCGATCCCATCGTTAATACCATAATATCCGCCATACTTTCATACTTACAACCGCTTCTGCACCAATTAAAAACATTAATTTTAACAAACCTCTCCAATATTCTCCAGAAAAATGATTAATAACGCAAATATAATTCTATACGATCTCCAAATACTCAACTTAAACATTAACGGAATTAAAAAGGAACGCAATAGACTAATAACTTTCTTACAGAGAAAAAACATTGACGTTGCATGTATCACTGAAACACATCTAGCTCTAAATGAGAATTTCACAATTCCAGGTTACAGAAATAATCGCATAGCTTCCGGAGGGGTGGCTATATTAATTTAAAAAAAGTTCACGAATCAACAACTCCCATTAGTTAACTGCAGTAATATTGAAATTATCGGTATAGAAATTACACTTACTGATAACTCCACCCTTAACATCTTTAGTGCTTACAAGCAACCCAACAAACCCCTCATTGAGGAGGATATAAAATCAATCTTCAATACTAACCGCCAAATTCTGATGTTGGGTGACATAAACAGTAAGAACACAGCTTGGGGATGTAGAGCTAATAACCAAGCGGGAATTAAACTATTAAATTTGTCCTCAATATACAACTTCATGGTGCACGCACCTAATACATACACATACTATCCACATAGAAATGATTACCAACCCGACATTCTAGACGTCGCATTGACTAAAAATTTCAATAAATTAATAAATCAAGAAGTGGTGGTAGATTTGGATTCAGATCACCTTCCTGTGATTTTATCGTTCAAAACCTACCAAAAATAACAACAAACTAGTAACTAACTGGCTTTTGTTTAAAGGCGCACTTGAGAATAACTTCAATAATAACGACTACAGTCTAAATACCCAAAAGTCAATTGACCAAACTGTACAGCTTCTCACAGAAACAATCAATATTTGTATAAAACAATCATCATTCCCCAAATGTAAACCGAAGTTTGATAATTATCTCCCGCCATCAAAAATCCAATCTCTTATAAACCAGAAAAACAGCCTGCGACGTGAATGGCAAATGACGAAAAACTCTGCAACCAAGTCAATTGTAAATCGATTAACACGACAAATAAGAAAGGAACTTGATGCGTATCGCATAAAATCTTTTCAACAATATTTAAACAACATACAACCCAATAGTCACGAAATATGGAAAGCAACAAGAAGAATCACGAGAAAATCTAATGAAATATCAACTTTAAATATTGATAATGGACACTTAGTAACTGATCAACAGAAAAGTACTGGTTTTGCAGAATATCTGGAGAAAATATTCAGACCCCACTTCTTCAGCACCCCAAATTTCACAACTTCTGTGATATCATATAACGAAAACCATAATCCGGTATTGAACAGTAACTTCCAAAAAGTCACAATAAATGAAATTCGACAGATTATTAAAAATCTGAAAACTAAGAAAGCTCCAGGACCTGATCAAATTCCTAACTTGACCATAAAAAATCTACCGGAAAAAGTAGTGCAGTTTTTGAAGAGATTACTCAATGCCTGTCTGGAACAAGGTTATTTTCCAAACTGTTGGAAACACGCCCATGTACTTATGTTTCTAAAGCCAGGGAAGCCCAAGAGCAACATCACCAGCTACCGACCGATTAGTCTATTATCTACATTATCCAAAATCTTAGAAAAAGTAATTAATTACCGCCTATGTGAAGCATTAAACGAAATGAATATGATTCCACACTTCCAATTTGGTTTTAGAAACCAGTTCTCGACCAGTCATCAATTACAACGATTATCGAACATAATTGATTAATTTATAAAATATTACACCTGGATCTTGACAGCAATATCAAGCAAATACTAATATCCTTCCTTAAAAACCGATCCTTCTCTATTAAAATTCATGAATCCCTCTCCGAAACAAAAAATATACTCGCTGGTGTAGCTCAAGGCAGCGTCTTCTCTCCCACCCTGTTCAACATCTACATGAGTGATATGCCACAACCAAATGTTCACATGCTGGCATATGCGGACGATACAGCCTTAATAGCGCAAAGCTTTGAACTCGAGGATGCGACTAAAAATCTGCAAATAGCTATAAACACCCTAGTTAAATGGTTCAAGTCTTGGAATATAGCAATAAATACATCCAAGTGCATCGCTAAAATTTTTACACTCAAACGAATTAAAAGCTCACCGGAATTAACAATTAACGGAGAAACTATTAGATGGAACGACTCGGACGAACCGGTTAAATATCTTGGCATATTCCTTGACACAAGATTAACTTGGAAATACCATATACTCCAAAAAGTTAATCAAGGTTACGGAAAGTTGAAACAACTGTATCCCTTGATAAACAGGAGAACAAGACTTAAATGCGAAAACACTATTCTAATTTATAAAACACTCATTCGACCACTCATTACCTATGCCTGCGTTGTCTGGGGAAACTCGGCTAAAACAAATCTTAATAAGGTTCAGGTTTTACAAAACAAAATACTACGCATAGCAGTAGACTCCGAGTGGTATATCTCTAATGATCAACTACACAACGAATTAAAAATTGATAGTATCACAGCCTTTATATCTAAAATGACTTCCCGGTTTCACGAACGCATACAATACACAGAAGTACTACAGCCATACAACCTCAGCAAAAAGAACATCCACTGTCGTCTTAAAAGGAAACTACCACAAGACATCTACTTGATTTAAAATACGTTAAATGTTACCATCCAATTTGACTTATGTTTATTATTTTGTAAGTGACGAGGTCCTTTTAGTTATGTAATGTGACATTTATTTAGTATAAGAAAAAGCCTTGTATAGTAATGTTAATTTACTGGTCTGGCAATAAAAGTACTTAAAAAAAAAAAAGTGTTGTGTAATACTTGCACAATTTCATAAAAGAGATCGGCTCGGAGGGCAGAGTCAACTCAAAGATATTGTTACAGAAAAACCTTCTTCCTTCGAAGACTTTTGTGCTATACGGTACTCTTGAATGTTTTATACGATCTTAGTGAGCAAAATATTTAATAAATATTTGTTAGAATTAGGCGAAGAAAACTGTCATAAAACATACGTGTTTTTTAATAGTATAAAAGTGTCATGATATGGCAAATGACTTACAACGTGATATTTCGTTTTCAGAAGAAAGTTTCAGAAGTTATAGGCCCACGTAAACAACAGAAAAACTTTGATAGAGCAACAACACTGAAAAACAGCGCCTATAATAAAATGGTCTTGAGAAGAACAAGGGGGTACGTTCAAGAATACAAAGTAAGCGGGAGGAACGAATTCAC
>NW_019281844.1:2528-18101 GCF_000648695.1 Onthophagus taurus | reverse complement strand
ACGTCGTACTACCCTACATTAGCGGAACGACTGACTGAATAGGAAGAATTCTACAAAAACATGACATCTTCACCACCTACGAACCTAACAAGACCATAGGAGTGGAAAACCTAGGAATTTATTGCATCCTCTGCGGCTCATGCGACAAGAACTACGTGGAACAGACCACCAGAAGAATACCCGCCAGAGTGGAGGAACACAAGCTGAGCATCCGCAACAAACAGCTCACATCTGCTCTTTGCATCTAGCAACTTTGAGGGCTACAAGGAAATAGTCAATATTTCACATTAGAGGACCAAACTAATAAGATTACTTACTGCTGAAAATACTGCTCGTAGAAACTACGCTAGATACTGCTGTCAGAAGATTAGATCCTTCTTGCAATTGATTACTTATTTCTTGCAAACGACTACTTTCTGCTTGCAGATTTGATACTGCTGGTGAAGACTAGGTACTTCTTGTAGGAGGTTAAATACTGCTCATCGGTTTACAAAAGATTACTTAGTGCTGGCAGAAAACTAGATACTGCTCGTAGAACACTAGATATTGCTCGTAGAACACTAGATACTGCTTGCAGATGATTAGGTACTTGTAGATCTAATCTAGATCTAGTTTCAGGATCAATCTTTTATGCTTCCCGAGTGATGCTTTTTCTTTAGCTGTTGGACACTCTGATTTTAATTTCTTTAAGAAGAACAAGGCGGAGATCTTTGCTATCTTTTTTAACAATTAAAGCTAGAAGTATCAGAAGTATCGAAAACCATTATATATTTTTTCTTTTACATCCTTTCAACATCTTTCTATAGAAGGATTTTTTACATGGAATAGGATACCAAATGTTTTAACTGAGGTTAAATCTTCAAAAACACTCTCTTTTATTGCTGCAGAGATTTGTGATACTTTGTATTAACTTCTAAGCTGTCCTTAAATAAGGTGATCAAGAAAAAAAGTATAAAATCGCAATCAATTCAAAAAATTATGATAATAATTTTAAATTATATTATTTAAAATTATTTAAATTAATCCTATTAGTTTTGATACAAAACCCGACGTATTTGATGTAAAACAATACAAAATAAAATCTCCAACGAATATACGCTTTACATGAATATTGACATAAATTTATTGTGTGAATATTGATTTTTTTCGTAGAATATACATTTTACATCATTTTTCATGCATATTTATAGATCATTTATTTTATAGTTGTTTACTTAAATTTCATATAAATCGAGATTTTATTTATTTTGTATTATTGTGCGTAGTAACTAGTATTAAGAATTGATTAACAAATATCTTGTAATAAACATCTATGATATAAATATTAAATATAACGATTTTGTTGCGACAGTAAAGCTGTCGTATAGATGAAGAGTTTTCCACACGTTTTGAAAGTAAAAGATTAAGATCGTCGCTTTCAAAAACTCAACTCACATCGGTGTAAATAAAATGAAGTTGTTTCTTTAAAACTGAACTTATTTACTTGGAGGATTCTTTGTGTTGAAGTTTGATTATTTTGTGGTTGAGTTCCTTTGGGGTTCGGTTGTCTTACTTTCTCGTTGGATTAGCTTTAAAGTAGGATTTATTTGTTTTGTGATTGAGTTAGCTTGTTGTGGAGTTAGTTTGTTAAGGGTTGAGTTGCTTTGGGTATTGATTAGCTTTCTTTGAGGATAGCTTGTTTTGTTACTTTGTGGTGTACTTATTTTTGGATTGGGTTGGTTTGAGGTTTGATTCTTTAAATAAATCATTATTTAAAACTAAATCTGGCGGAGGAAAACTTTATGCAGGAAAATTGTTCATTATAAATCAGAAAATCATAAAGTCAAAATCAAATAACAAAAAAAATTGCTAATTTTCTTTTAATCGTTACTCAAAAGCTGAAACAGGAAAACTTTATGCAAGAAAGTTGTTCTTAATGAATTATGAAATCATAATCCATTAGCTGTTTAGGTTTAGAGTCTCCATTTTGTAGGAATAAAGTCTAAATCATCAAAATGTCAAAATTGATATGAACATTTTATTTTAAAGAATCAATCATTACTCAAAAGCTAAAAGAATACAGGAAAATTTTATGCAGGAAAATTGTTCCTAACGAATCAGAAAATCATAATCCATAAAGTTATATAAGGTTAGCTTTCATCATTTTGCAAAAAAATATGCGAAAATCTGCAAAGTGTCAAAATTAAAGATTTTCTTTTGGAATTTTCGTCATAAGTCAAGAATTAAAATTGGTAGAGAGAAACATTATGAACGAAAATGCTTCGTAATGAACTCAAAAATCATAATTCATAAACAGTCTAAACCTAACTATAATCATTCTAGAAGGGCTAAGCGGAAATCTCCAAAATGTTAAAATTAAAGATATTTTTCTGGAATATTCGTCATAAGTCAAGAATTAAAATTGAGACAAAAAAACATTATGAATGAGAATGATTCGTAATGAACTCAAAAACCATAATTCATAAACTGTCTAAAAATAACCATAATCATTCTAGAAGGAACAAGCGGAAATGTCAAATATGTCAAAATTAAAGATTTTCTTTTGGAATACTCGTCATAAGTCAAGAAGTAAAATTGATACAGAGAAACAATATGCACAAAATTGGTTCGTAATGAACTCAAAAATCATAATCCATAAACAGTCCAAACCTAACCATAATGATTCTAGAAGGAGGAAGCGGAAATCTCCAAAATGTCAAAATTAAAGATTTTCTTTTGTAATATTCGTCATAAGTCAAGAATTAAAAGTGGTAGAGAAAAACGTTATGAACGAAAAGGGTTCGTAATAAACTCACAAACCATAATCCATAAATAGTCTAAACCTAACCATAATCATTCTAGAAGGAAGAAGCGGAAATGTCAAAATTAAAGATTTTCTTCTGGAATATTCGTCATAAGTCAAGAATAAAAATTGATAGAGAAAAACATTATGAACGAAAATGGTTCGTAATGAACTCAAAAACCATAATCCATAAATAGTCTAAACCTAACCATAATCATTCTAGAAGGAAGAAGCGGAAATGTCAAAATTAAAGATTTTCTTCTGGAATATTCGTCATAAGTCAATAATAAAAATTGATAGAGAAAAACATTATGAACAAAAATTGTTCGTAATGAACTCAAAAACCATAATCCATAAGTAGTCTAAACCTAACCATAATCGTTCTAGAAGGAAGTACCGGAAATATCAAAATTAAAGATTTTCTTCTGGACTATTCGTCATAAGTCAAGAATAAAAATGGATAGAGAAAAACATTATAAACGAAAAGGGTTCGTAATTAACTCAAAAACCATAATCCATAAGCAGTCTAAACATAACCAGAATCATTCTAGAAGGAGGAAGCGAAAATCTCCAAAATGTCAAAATTAAAGATTTTTATTTGGAATATTTGTCATAAGTCAAGAATTAAAATTGATTCAGAAAAACATTACGAACGAAAATGGTTCATAATCAACTCAAAGACCATAATCCATAAACAGTTTAAACCTAACCATAATCATTCTAGAAGGAGGAAGCGGTAATCTCCAAAATGGCAAAATTAAAGATTTTTTCTGAAATATTCGTCATAAGTTAAGAATAAAAATTGATAGAGAAAAACATTATGAACGAAAATGGTTCGTAATGAACTCAAAAACCATAATCCATAAATAGTCTAAACCTAACCATAATCGTTCTAGAAGGAAGAAGCGGAAATGTCAAAATTAAAGATTTTCTTCTGGAATATTCGTCATAAGTCAAGAATAAAAATTGATAGAGAAAAACATTATGAACAAAAATGGTTCGTAATGAACTCAAAAACCATAATCCATAAATAGTCTAAACCTAACCATAATCGTTCTAGAAGGAAGTAGCGGAAATATCAAAATTAAAGATTTTCTTCTGGAATATTCGTCATAAGTCAAGAATAAAAATTGATAGAGAAAAACATTATGAACAAAAATGGTTCGTAATGAACTCAAAAACCATAATCCATAAATAGTCTAAACCTAACCATAATCGTTCTAGAAGGAAGAAGCGGAAATGTCAAAATTAAAGATTTTCTTCTGGAATATTCGTCATAAGTCAAGAATAAAAATTGATAGAGAAAAACATTATGAACAAAAATGGTTCGTAATGAACTCAAAAACCATAATCCATAAATAGTCTAAACCTAACCATAATCGTTCTAGAAGGAAGAAGCGGAAATGTCAAAATTAAAGATTTTCTTCTGGAATATTCGTCATAAGTCAAGAATAAAAATTGATAGAGAAAAACATTATGAACGAAAATGGTTCGTAATGAACTCAAAAACCATAATCCATAAATAGTCTAAACCTAACCATAATCGTTCTAGAAGGAAGAAGCGGAAATGTCAAAATTAAAGATTTTCTTCTGGAATATTCGTCATAAGTCAGGAATGACTTGGAAATTGACTTGGAAATTCATGCCAAAAATATAAGGAGCATCAAGGCCTAAACTATGTCTCTGAGGAATGTCTTGTAATTCAATCCCTAATAAATGCAGAAGAAATTTTACACACCTATATTTTTTTATAATATAAATGTAACGTTAAATGAGGTGTTAAATGTTAATTGATCAAACAGAAGTTCATAATGTGTTAAATGACCCATCGATTTCTCAACCCTTTGATAATCAGAGGTTGCTCTTGCATACTACATGGAACGCATCCATCGAGACATCATGATTATATATATAGATATAAACTTAACTTCTAACTCTTGGTTAACTTAACCGAAAGATAATTTCAAAATTGATTTTAGTTTGATACGCTACTTTTGAAACGTCCTGTAGTACATACATAATGCGTTATTTATTGATTAGTTTTCCTTACTGATAATCTTGATAGAGTTTCTCTTGGAATTTTCCTTTAACATCGGACGGATTTCTTCGTCTTTTCAATAACGAAAAGAATAAGAATAATGACTTTGACGATTTTAGCGGTTCTTTATATTCAAATATCTTCAAAATTTCTTTCTAGGCTGCTAATGGTTTTTCTTTTGTAATATAAATTTGTGTGTAAAAACAACATTAAAATAAAATTTAAAAGCGCTGATTTTTGGTGCTTAAAAGCTGCACGGTTTTCTAAATTTGCAGCTAATTCTAAATAAATCGTGTCCCCTACGTTTTCGTTTATTTGAAATAATATTAATATCATTTTTTTTTTCTTTGGTTATCTTCAAAATACGTATTTTTATTGTTACAACAAAATTTTCTACAACAACGTAATAAATTTACCTGAAACCACCATTTGGGTCACTGAAACACATTTTTCTTCTTAAACGAAGATATTTGAATATATTTGTTTGATTTTGTTCTTTTTTTTTTAGAAAAATTAGAATAAAGACTTATTTTTACCTATTTTTTGTCCTGGACTTCCTAACATATCCTTTGGATGATTTGATTTGATCGCATTCATCCTCCTATTTTGGGCATTGGGTCCACAAGCGGGTGCTCCACCGGGACAACCGGATTGGCCACCCTGGGGACCTTGTCCTGGCAAACGAGGTCCTCTCGTTGGTTCCACCGGAAGAACTCTTCTCCTTTTTTTCGGCAATTTTGCTCTGGCCTAAATCACCACAAATGTTTTATATATTTTTGTTATAAATTTAACGAATCCGATTTGGTGTATTTATTTGTTTGTTTAATTTAAATTGAATTCCGGTTATGAAACCGAATTTAAAAATCTACAACAATTAAGCAAATTCATTTATTGATTTGGGTTAATCGGATTATTTTTATTCAATATGTTATAGGTTTAAAAAGTTAGGCAAATCTATCTTGGCTTACATTACACTATCATTTAAAATTTTGTTAATTTGCATTTTCATGGTGGTATCCCAATTCGTTCTTGAGATACGACTTTTTAAAATTTATATTTCATACCTATACCAATCAAACATGCAGAGTTTGATTTAAAAAATCATAACAACCATGTTTATGAATAATAAGAAATTATTTATGGTGCATTAAATCTTGATCAAATTTGCTTTAAAATCTACTTTGTTTCATAATAATATCTCAATTCGTTCTTGAGATACGACTTTTCAAAATTTATATTTCATACCTATAACAATCAAACATGCAGAGTTTGATTTAAAACATCATAAAAACCATGTTTATAGAAAATAAGAAATTATTTATGGTGCGTTAAATCTTCATCAAATTTGCTTTAAAATCTTCTTTGTTTCATGACGATATCTCAATTTTTTCTTGAGATACGACTTTTTCAAGTTTAATTGTTATATCTACAACGATCAAACATGCAGAGTTTGATTTAAAAAATCATAACAACCATGTTTATGGATAACAAGAAATTATTTATGGTACATTAAATCTTCATCAAATTTGCTTTAAAATCTTTTTTGTTTCGTGATGATATCTCGATTCGTTCTTGAGATACGATCTTTTAAAATTTATGTTTCATATCTACATATAGCATTCAAACATGCAGAGTTTGATTTAAAAAATCATAACAACCATGTTTATGGATAATAAGAAATTATTTATGGTTCATTAAATCTTTATCAAATTTGCTTTAAAATCTTTTTTGTTTCATGACGATATCTCAATTCATTCTTGAAATACGACTTTTCAAAGTTTATATTTCATACCTATAACAATCAAATATGCAGAGTTTGATTTACAAAATCATAACAACCATGTTTATGAAAAATAAGAAATTATTTATGGTGCATTAAATCTTGATCAAATTTGCTTTAAAATGTTCTTTATTTCATGACGATATCTCAATTCGTTCTTGAGATACGACTTTTTAAAATTTATACTTCATACCTATAACAATCAAACATGCAGAGTTTGATTTAAAAAATCATAACAACCATGTTTATGAAAAATAAGAAATTATTTATGGTGCATTAAATCTTGATCAAATTTGCTTTAAAATGTTCTTTATTTCATGACGATATCTCAATTCGTTCTTGAGATACGACTTTTTAAAATTTATACTTCATACCTATAACAATCAAACATGCAGACTTTGATTTAAAAAATCATAACAACTATGTTTATGGAAAATAAGAAATTATTTATGGTGCATTAAATCTTCATCAAATTCGCTTTAAAATGTTCTTTATTTCATGACGATATCTCAATTCGTTCTTGAGATACGATCTTTTAAAATTTATATTTCATATCTATAGCAATCAAAAATGCAGAGTTGGATTTAAAACATCATAACAACGATGTTTATAGAAAATAAGAAATTATTTATGGTACATTAAATCTTCATCAAATTTGCTTTAAAATGTTCTTTATTTCATGATGATATCTCAATTCGTTCTTGAGATACGACTTTTTAAAATTTATACTTCATACCTATAACAATCAAACATGCAGAGTTTGATTTAAAAAATCATAACAACCATGTTTATGGAAAATAAGAAATTATTTATGGTGCATTAAATCTTGATCAAATTTGCTTTAAAATGTTCTTTATTTCATGACGATATCTCAATTCGTTCTTGAGATACGACTTTTTAAAATTTATACTTCATACCTATAACAATCAAACATGCAGACTTTGATTTAAAAAATCATAACAACTATGTTTATGGAAAATAAGAAATTATTTATGGTGCATTAAATCTTCATCAAATTCGCTTTAAAATGTTCTTTATTTCATGACGATATCTCAATTCGTTCTTGAGATACGATCTTTTAAAATTTATATTTCATATCTATAGCAATCAAAAATGCAGAGTTGGATTTAAAACATCATAACAACGATGTTTATAGAAAATAAGAAATTATGGTGCATTAAATCTTGATCAAATTTGCTTTAAAATCTTTTTTGTTTCATGATAATATCTCAATTCGTTCTTGAGATACGATTTCTTAAATTTGTATTTCATACCTATAACAATCAAACATGCAGAGTTTGATTTAAAAAATGATAACAACGATGATTATGGATAATAACAAATTATTTATGGTGCATTAAATCTTTATCAAATTTGCTTTAAAATCTTCTTTATCTCATGATAATATCTCAATTCGTTCTTGAGATACGATCTTTTAAAATTTATGTTTTATGTCCGTAACAATTAATCATGCAGAGTTTGATTTAAAAAATTATAACGACGATGTTTATTGAAAATAAGAAATTATTTATGGCACATTGAATCTTCTGTAATTATGCTTTAAAACGATTGTTATTTTATGATGATATCTCAATTACTTTTTGAGATACAATCTCTTCCTGCCAAGATACAGAGTACACATGCTGTAAAGGCAAGAAAAAAACTAGGAAGAGACGCGAAAGATTGAAAAGAGACTAAATAGATACTGGAAAGAGATGAAACAAACTGGGCAGAGATTATTGAAAATGAAAAGAGAGTGGAACGAAAAAAACTTAGGTTTGATAGAAATTAATGAGAATGAATAGAGACTGGAAGGCAAAGACACAGACTAAAAGAACACTTTTAATCGAAGAGGAATTGAAAAGAGGTGAAGGAGGCAAGAAAGAGACTCCAAAAGCAAGAAAAACGCTAGGTGAAGAAAAGGAAGACTATGTAGGGACTTGATATTGAAGAAAAAGATTGAATACAGGCAGAAAAGAGAAGAACTGAACAGAGGAAAAAATACAGAAAAAAAATATTTGAGCAGAGACTGAAAAGAGGAGAAAAAAGTCTGTGCAGAAAGGGGAATGACCGGAAATAGCCTGGTAATAAAAGAATGTCACTGGACAAAAACTCCAAATAGAAGAAAGATACTTGAAATAATGACTATAAGAGAAATGTTAGGCACCAGGTAGATGAATAAGGCTGAGTGGAAAAGTGTGCAGAAAAGAAGAAATCTGAAAAGGGATTAGTAATGGATAGAAAGATACTGAGCAAAAAGAAAGAACGCAAAACGACTAGTAATAGACTAAAGTACTGAAGAGAGATTCGAAAGAGACGAAACAGACTGGGCAGAAATTATTGAAATAACAGTCTAGCAACGTTCAAACATGCAGAGTTTGATTTAAAAAATCATAACAACGATGTTTATGGAAAATAAGAAATTATTTATGGCTCATTAAATCTTCATCAAATTTGCTTTAAAATGTTCTTTATTTCATGGCGATATCTCAATTCGTTCTTGAGATACGATCTTTTAAAATTTATATTTCATATCTATAGCAATCAAAAATGCAGAGTTGGATTTAAAACATCATAACAACGATGTTTATAGAAAATAAGAAATTATTTATGGTGCATTAAATCTTGATCAAATTTGCTTTAATATCTTTTTTGTTTCATGATAATATCTCAATTCGTTCTTGAGATACGATTTTTTAAAGTTTAATTTTTATATCTATAACAATCAAACATGCAGAGTTTGATTTAAAAAATCATAACAACCATGTTTATGGATAATAAGAAATTATTTATGGTACATTAAATCTTCATCAAATTTGCTTCAAAATCTTCTCTGTTTCGTGGTGATATCTCTATTCGTTCTTGAGATACGACCTTTAAAATATATGTTTCATATCTACATATAGCATTCAAACATGCAGAGTTTGATTTAAAAAGTCATAACAACGTTGTTTATGGATAATAAGAAATTATTTATGGTGAATTAAATCTTCATCAAATTTGCTTTAAAATGTTCTTTATTTCATGACGATATCTCAATTCGTTCTTGAGATACGACTTTTCAAAATTTATATTTCATACCTATAACAATCAAACATGCAGAGTTTGATTTAAAAAATCATAACAACGATGATTATGGATAATAAAAAATTATTTATGGTGCATTAAATCTTCATCAAATTTGCTTTAAAATCTTCTTTGTTTCATGATGATATCTCAATTCGTTCTTGAGATACGATTTTTTAAATTTGTATTTCATACCTATAACAATCAAACATGCAGAGTTTGGTTTAAACAATGATAACAACGATGATTATGGATAATAACAAATTATTTATTGTGTATTAAATCTTCATCAAATTTGCTTTAAAATCTTCTTTATCTCATGATAATATCTCAATTCGTTCTTGAGATACGATCTTTTAAAATTTATGTTTTATGTCCGTAACNGGTGCATTAAATCTTCATCAAATTTGCTTTAAAATGTTCTTTATTTCATGACGATATCTCAATTCGTTCTTGAGATACGATCTTTTAAAATTTATATTTCATATCTATAGCAATCAAAAATGCAGAGTTGGATTTAAAACATCATAACAACGATGTTTATGGAAATTAAGAAATTATTTATAGTGCATTAAATCTTCATCAAATTTGCTTTAAAATGTTCTTTATCTCATAACGATATCTCAATTCGTTCTTGAGATACGACTTTTCAAAATTTATATTTCATACCTATAACAATCAAACATGTAGAGTTTGATTTACAAAATCATAACAACGATGTTTTTGGAAAAGATGAAATTGTTTATGGCTCATTAAATCTTTATCAAATTTGCTTTAAAATGTTCTTTGTTTCATGATAATATCTCAATTCGTTCTTGAGATACGACTTTTTAAAGTTTAATTTTTATATCTATAACGATCACACATGTAGAGTTTGATTTAAAAAATCATAACAACCATGTTTATGGATAACAAGAAATTATTTATGGTACATTAAATCTTCATCAAATTTGCTTTAAAATCTTCTTTGTTTCATGACGATATCACAATTCGTTCTTGAGATACGATCTTTTAAGATTTATGTTTCATAACTATAACGTTCAAACATGCAGAGTTTGATTTAAAAAATCATAACAACCATGGTTATGAAAAATAAGAAATTATTTATGGTGCATTAAATCTTGATCAAATTTGCTTTAAAATGTTCTTTATTTCATGACGATATCTCAACTCGTTCTTGAGATACGACTTTTTAAAATTTATATTTCATACCTATAACAATCAAGCATGCAGAGTTTGATTTAAAAAATCATAACAACCATGTTTATGGAAAATAAGAAATTATTTATGGCTCATTAAATCTTCATCAAATTTGCTTTAAAATCCTCTTTATCTCATGATAATATCTCAATTCGTTCTTGAGATACGATCTTTTAAAATTTATGTTTTCTATCTGTAACAATTAATCATGCAGAGTTTGATTTAAAAAATTATAACGACGATGTTTATTGAAAATAAAAAATTATTTATGGCACATTGAATCTTCTGCAATTATGCTTTAAAATGATTTTTATTTCATGGTGATATCTCAATTACTTTTTTAGATACAATCTCTTCCTGCCAAGATACAGAGAAAACATGCTGTAAAGGAGAGAAGAAGGAGGGAAGAGACGCGAAAGATGAAAAGAGACTAAATAGATACTGGAAAGAGATGAAACAAACTGGGCAGAGATTATTGAGAATGAAAAGAGAGTGGAACGAAAAAAACTTAGGTTAGATAGAATTTAATGAGAATGAATAGAGACTGGAAGGCAAAGACACAGACTAAAAGAACACTGGTAATCGAAGAGGAATTGTAGAGAGGTGAAGGAGGCAAGAAAGAGACTCCAAAAGCAAGAAAAACGCTAGGTGAAGAAGAGGAAGACTATGTAGGAACTTGATATTGAAGAAAAAGATTGAATACAGGTAGAAAAGAGAAGAACTGAACAGAGGAAAAAATACAGAAGAAAAATGTGTGAGCAGAGACTGAAAAGAAGAGAAAAAAGTCTGTGCAGAAAGGGGAATGGCCAGAAATAGCCTGGTAATAAAAGAATGTCACTGGGCAAAAACTCCAAATAGAAGAAAGATACTTGAAAGAATGACTATAAGAAAAATGCTAGGCAGAGACCAGATAGACTGTAAAAACTGGAAATTGAAGAATAAGGCTGAGTGGAAAAGTGTCCAGAAAAGAAGAAATCTGAAAAGGGATTAGTAATGGATAGAAAGATACTGCGCAAAAAGAAAGAACGCAAAATGACTAGTATTTATTATTGAAATAACAGTCTAGTAATAGAAGAAATAATCTGGGTAGAGAGGATGAAGAAGTTTTGGTTTTCAAATTGCTACGAAGATGTTTATTAAAAAAAAAAATATTTATGGCACATTGAATCTTCATCAAATTTCTTTTAAAATCTTCTTTAATTCATGATGATATCTCAATTCGTTCTTGAGATACGATCTTTTAAAATTGATGTTTCATATCAACGTATAGCATTCAAACATGCAGAGTTTGATTTAAAAAATCATAACAACCATGTTTATGGATAATAAGAAATTATTTATGGCTCATTAAATCTTCATCAAATTTGCTTTAAAATCTTCTTTGTTTCATGATGATATCTCACTTCGTTCTTGAGATACGATCTTTTAAAATTTATATTTCATATCTATATATAGCATTCAAACATGCAGAGTTTGATTTAAAAAATCATAACAATGATGTTTATGGAAAATAAGAAATTATTTATGGCGTATTAAATCTTCATCAAATTTGCTTTAAAATCTTCTTTGTTTCGTGATGATATCTCAATTCGTTTTTGAGATACGATCTTTTAAAATTTATGTTTCGCATCTACATATAGCATTCAAACATGCAAAGTTTGATTTAAAAAATCATAACAACCATGTTTATGGAAAATAAGAAATTATTTATGGCGTATTAAATCTTCATCAAATTTGCTTTAAAATCTTCTTTGTTTCATGATGATATCTCAATTCGTTCTTGAGATACGATTTTTTAAAATTTGTGTTTCATAAGTATAACATTCAAAAATGCAGAGTTTGATTTAAAAAATCATAACAACGATGTTTTTGGAAAATAAGAAATTATTTATGGTGTATTAAATCTTCATCAAATTTGCTTTAAAATCTTCTTTGTTTCATGATGATATCTCAATTCGTTCTTGAGATACTATCTTTTAAAGTTTCTGTTTCATATCTGTAACATTCAAACATGCAGTTTGATTTAAAAAATCATAACAACGATGTTTATGGAAAATAAGAAATTATTTAAGGTGCAATAAATCTTCATCAAATTTGCTTTAAAATCTTCTTTGTTTCATGATGATATCTCAATCCGTTCTTGAGATACGATCTTTTAAAATTTATGTTTCATATCTGCAACATTCAAACATGCAGAATTTGATTTAAAAAATCATAGCAACGATGTTTATTGAAAATAAAAAATTATTTATGGCATATTGAATTTTCATTAATTATGCTTTAAAATGATCTTTATTTCATGACGATATCTCCATTCGTTCTTGAGATACGACAGTTTAATTTTCATAGCTACTTTAGGGTGTTAGATAAAAATGCCCCAAACTGTAACTCTGTTATTTATATTCCAATTTTTTTGAACCATGTACCAACCGTAATGGTATCAAGAATACTACGTTTTGGGCTACAAATAAAATTTTTCCAAAGTCAGCTATAACTAAAAAATATGGCTAATCTAAGACTTTAAAGAGAAAAGAAATTTGGACACGAGATAGAAAGCAGGCTGTAAAGGCAAGAAAAAACTAGGAAGAGACTAAATAGATACTGGAAAGAGATGAAACAAACTTGGCGAGATTATTGAGAGTGAAAAGAGAGTGATGGAAAAACACTGGTAATCGAAGAGGATTTAGGAAGAGGTGAAGGAGGCAAGAAAGAGATTGCAAAAACAAGAAAAACGGTAGGTAAAGAAGGGGAAAACTGTGTAGGGACTTGATATTGAAGAAAAAGATTGAATACAAGCAGAAAAGAGAAGAACTGGACAAAATGCAGAAGAAAAATATTTGAGCAGAGACTGAAAAGAGGAGAAAAAAGTCTGTGCAGAAAGATGTTAGTAATGGAAAGAAACATACTGAGCAAAAAAGAAAGAGCACAAAATGACTAGTAATAGACTAAAGTACTGAGAAGAGATTCGAAAGGGACGAAACAGACTTGGCAGAAAAATTATTTCTGGCACATTGAATCTTCAACAATTTTGCTTTAAAATGATCTTTATTTCATGATGATATCTCAATTACTTTTTGAGATAAAATCTCCTCCTGCCAAGATAGATTTGCCAAGTTGTACATTTTGTTAACTTACCTGCGTATGACTGTAATACATGGCAAAATTGGATACAATAACAGGCACAGGTAGAGCAATAGTAAGTACACCAGCAAGAGCACACAAAGCACCGACAAACATACCCACATAAGTTTTCGGTACCATATCCCCATAACCCACCGTGGTCATCGTGACCAAAGCCCACCACAACCCTAAAGGAATACTTTTAAAATCATTGTGCGGATTGATTTGAATCCGCTCAGCGTAATACACCAAACTCGCGAAAATCACAATACCCAAAACTAAAAAGAACACCAACAGCGTCAGTTCCTTCGCCGAAGCCCTAAAAGTTTGAATCAAAATCTTTAATCCGGAAGAGTGTCGCGTCAACTTGAACAGACGCATTATTCGAATGATGGAGAAGAACTCCATGATATCGGCGTTTTCGAGGTGGGACGCGAACTTTCGGAGCACCAGGTCGATGTAGAAACTCGCCGTGGCGATGTAATCGATCACGTTCACCGACGAATTGATGAATTCGCATTTGTTGGGCGATGCGATGAATCGTACCAAAATTTCAAAGGTGAACCAAGCGTTACAGATACACTCGATGTAGAAGAAGGCCACGTGCGCATCCGTTTCCGTTTTGTCGACGGTGAAATCCGTGCCATTCGCTGCTGTGTGGACGACCACCTTTTTTATTACCGGTACTTTCATGTCCGGATGGGTTTTCAGACAAAACGATAATATTGATACGCATATGAAGAATACTGATATCACACCAATTACCTAGAAAAAAGATTTATGGCATTATTTTACTTTACTTTTTAGCTGTATTACATCTTCCAAACAATAATAATTGGTCAATTTTAATTGTGGATGTTTATTATGTAAAAAAATTTTGGGTAATCCCCGAAAAATGAAGCGTTAGCCCATCTAATCTTATATAAATAGACCACGACTTAACATGTTGGTTCCTACCTCACCTACAGTGTGTTAATTATTTATCGTACCCGAGTATGCAACCAATATCACAGTATGCGTATTGCAATACGCGATTTGCGTATTTGGTTGCATATTTGCAATGATGACGTCGGGTACGATAATTAATTAACACACTGTATCTTATAAGCCGTAAGAACAACAACACTACCTTAACTTATTTAATCCACTCTAAAGAAATTTTAAAATTTTATCAAAACTTCAAATATTGTTTTCTCAAAAACTAAATGTTATTTTTCAAAACGGGTTGGTTCATTGGAAAGAGGACACTTTTATTAACACTTTGGGAAATTTTCATACTCATATTCGAAGAAATGGATTTTATACGAATTTTTAAAACTTAATTGGAGAAAATTGTAAAATTCGAAAAAATTGTCGATTATTTCAAAAATTTATATCTCAAGAACTAAAAGTGATTTTTCAAAACGGCTTTTTGCATTCAAAAGAGGATACTTTAATTAATATTTGGTGATATTTCCACAAGGATTTTTCAAGAAAATAATTTTATAGCGAATTTTGAAAATTATCGATGAAAATTGCAACATCGAAAATTTTATCAAAACTTCAAATATTGTTTTCTCAAAAACTAAAAGTTATTTTTCAAAACGG
>NW_019281842.1:3480-31984 GCF_000648695.1 Onthophagus taurus | reverse complement strand
CATCATTGTGGACCTTGTATTCGATGCTAAGAACGTGTTTAAACATCCATAGACAAACATTGTCACATTGACAACTAGAAAAATTAATGACCCAATGTCACCAACTTGAACTGGTTCCATAAAATGTTACTAAAATCTCATTACAGCATCGGATGCTGTAAGGAGTCTCATTACAGCACCCGTTCGAGTACTGTTATAGCTTCCATTACCGTAGCGAATTACAAAAAATAATTTTATAAACGCTGGTGCGTTTTTACACCAGTGGGACTTAGGCCCACTTTTACCACCTCTTGATAAATTTAACCGATAGATAAATTGGTGCTCTCAGCCAATGAGAACGCTTAAAACCGCTGTAACCATGGTAATTATCTATCGGTTAAATTTATCTAGAGGTGGTAAAAGTGGGCCTAAATGGGTTAAGCTTCCTACTAAACTTGGTATTTGCTTAATTAAAACTTTCATCTTGATTCGATTTTAATTAGGTTTATCAAAAAAAATCAAAGGGTGTATTAAAACAATTTTAATTTTAATGATAAGATACAAAAAAAACTAACATAATTAAAAAAAAATTAATAAATAGGGAATGCAGAATCGACGTATTTCGAGTACGAATGCAATCCACCTTTAACGTTTAAAAAAACAACGGGTAAGTTACCAAAAAGTTCCCTCAATTTTAAAACGGCTCGTTGCGAATCGTTTCCTCTGCGACAAATAACTAAAACGTTGTTTGATTTCCCGTTACAAGTCGAGGTAATTTTTAGTTTTAAATCTTCTAAACAATCGTTTCTTTGTATACTAGTGTAGGGATAATTATAAGAGTTAGGTAATTTGCACATAACAAATTCGGTGATGGGTCGCACATCGATCAATAAATTATTTTCGTTTAATTTGTTTTTCAAATCGCGTACATCTAAATGATCCCTCTCATCCAATAAATCAATATCGATGATTTTATCGTGTGATTTTGCACCGCAAAATTGTTCGTAATCAATTAAAGTCCCAATCGATGGGTTATCCCCGCAAATAGCACATCGATTATTTTTCGTTCGCAATTTAATGTTTCTAAAAACCGTATCACAACCATCAAAAGTTAATAATTTCGCTGATAAAACCCCTTCCTCTCGAATTATAATCTTAATAGTTTCCAATGCTTGTAAAACTCCGATCACCCCAGGAATCATTCCTAAAACTCCTCCATCTCCACAACTTGTAACAGTTTCAACTGGAGGTGGGACAGGAAATAGGCAACGATAACATGGTCCATTATCGTAATTATATACAGTTAATTGTCCCTCCATTTGTAAAGCACTCCCCGAAACTAACGGGGTGTTATTTAAAACGCAAACATCGTTTAATAAATATCGTGTTGCTATGTTATCGGTACCATCGACAACGACGTTATATTTATGCTTCTCAAATAATTCAGTAAATGTTTGGCTATCTGCGTGAAGCTGTTTTGGGATAATTTTAATTGAACTGTTTATATTTTTTAATTTTTCATAAGCAGATTTGACCTTCGATACACCCAAATCACATTCCGTGTGTAAAATTTGACGATGAAGATTTGTTTCTTCCACTACATCATCGTCAACTAAAGTTATTTCTCCTACACCAGCCGCCGCTAAATATAAAGCGCAAGGGCAACCCAATCCGCCCATACCAACTATTAAAACTTTGCTTCGTTTGAGAGCTATTTGCCCATCTAAGCTTACTTGCGAAAGAAGCATTTGTCTACTGTAACGGATTACATCAGTGCTAAGTAACCCCGGACAATAATGATTGATCTGATGGGTTTTCTAAAACAAAGAAATTTATTTAATTCGTCCTTAAGTACTTAATAAGAAATTGTGATTTGATTTATAGGTTATGTCAAACCATTTTCTTAAGCTCGTGCAATTGACGTTCTTTCTTTTGAAGCTCCAACTTCAATTTCCGAATATCAGCCTCTAATTCTTTAATAATTTGGGTATCCCCCGACATTTTCCGCAAATATAATTTTAAAAAAACCACAAATTCACAAAAATTTGACAGATTTCAAACAAAAAACATATGAGTTTGAAATTGAATTAATCAACGATCCGGCAACGTCGCTCGCGCGTTAAAAACTGTCCTATTGATATATACAGAGTGTTTGTAAAGAAGTGAATGTTACAGCTTCAGCATTTTGATTTGTTTTTATTTAAAATACGGATTAAAGAATTAAAAAATGGATTATAATGAAAACTTCATAATTTTGTTATTATTAAGGTTATCCAACTTGAACAAATTAACGTTGGCGGGGTGAAGTAGGAAACGTGACGTCATTGGAGGAAAAATATAATATACAGTGTGGTAATTAATTATCATACCCGAGAAAGTATGCAACCAATATCACAGATTGGTATTGCAACACGACAAAAGTTCCTTAAAGCGATTCATTAATTTTAAAAGCCGTTTAAAATATATTTAGATATAATTTAATAATTTCAAAAATATTTTAAATCTAAAAAAGATCTAACTTTCTGTCCTTTTATTTAAAATAATTTTTAGTGTCTTTCAAAAGAGTAGTGGTTATTTTGATTTGTTTATTGACTAACCGCTTAACCCTTTGTGTCCCAAGAAGTCAAAAATTTTGAAACTTTGTGATAGAACTAAAACAGTATCAAAACACACTCAGTAAAGGCCTTTGGAATCAATTTTAGCAAAATATGCAATCTCCCCATTTAATAATAAGATAATGGTACTTGAGAGTACCATCAAGCATTGCACTTCCGCTTTCTTTTGAACTTGCGCTACAACATTTTCGTGGACGTAGTAAATTTGAATATTTATTTATCAGCCCTGTAGCTACAGAACGACGAAAATCTGATAGAATATTGAGAAAAAAATATATTGAGCAAAAACTAACATTTTCGCATAATCTAAGTGTCAAAAAAGATGCTAATTCAAAAGTTCCTGGAAGCCTTATTTTAAATTGAAGCTTAAAGCTCAAAATCAATATATAATAATCGTTGGGTTGGATTGGAAAAATGTTGAGAAAAAAAATGTTGAAACAAAACTTACATTTTCGTATAACCTAAAATTGTAAAAAAAATGCTAATTTAAAAATTCCTGGAAGCCGTATTTATTGAAATTAAGGAATGAGACTTGTTCTAAATTAAAGCTCAAAGCTTTCTCTTTAAAATGATCTATAATAATTGTTGGGTTGGGTCGGAAAAATATTGAGGAAAAAAATGTTGAAACAAGACTTATATTTTCGTATAACCTAAAAGTGTCAAAAAAGATGCTAATTTAAAAATTCCTGGAAGCCGTATTTATTGAAGTTAAGGAATGAGACTTGTTCTAAATTAAACCTAAAAGCTTTCTTTTTAAAATGATCTATAATAATTGTTGGGTTGGATTGGAAAAATATTAAGAAACAAAATATTGAAACAAAACTTGCATTTTCGTACAACCTAAAAGTATCAAAAAAGATGCTAATTTAAAAATTCCTAGAAGCCGTATTTATTGAAATTAAGGAATGAGACTTGTTCTAAATTAAAGCTCAAAGCTTTCTTTTTAAAATGATGTATAATAATTGTTGGGTTGGATTGGAAAAATATTGAGAAAAAAAATGTTGAAACAAAACTTACATTTTCGTATAACCTAAAAGTGTCAAAAAAGATGCTAATTTAAAAATTCTTGGAAACCGTATTTATTGAAATTAAGGAATGAGACTTGTTCTAAATTAAAGCTCAAAGCTTTCTCTTTAAAATGATGTATAATAATTGTTGGATTGGATTGGAAAAATATTGAGAAAAAGAATGTTGAAACAAACCTTACATTTTCGTATAACCTAAAAGTGTAAAAAAAATGCTAATTTAAAAATTCCTGGAAACCGTATTTATTGAAATTAAGGAATGAGACTTGTTCTAAATTACAGCTCAAAGCTTTCTCTTTAAAATGATGTATAATAATTGTTGGGTTGGATCGGAAAAATATTAAGAAAAAAAAATGTTGAAACAAAACTTGCATTTTCGTACAACCTAAAAGTGTTAAAAAAGATGCGAATTTAAAAATTCCTGGCAGCCGTATTTATTGAAATTAAGGAATGAGACTTGTTCTAAATTAAAGCTCAAAGCTTTCTTTAAGGTCAGACATGGAATTAAATTTAAAAAGGCGCACGGCGAAAAGAACAGTTCTAATGTTGAGGCGGCAGAAAAATGAAATAGTATATTAAAAAACAAGTTTCGTAGGACACGTTTGAAATGTACGAATTCAAGTTGAAAAACGAGTGGCGAAGCCACGAGTTTTTTAATGAATGAGTGCTTTAAGTCTTATGACCAGTGTTTTTTATGCTATTTTTTGTAATTCGCGTTTTTATCCTTTTTTTTTAACAAAAATAAATTTTGACAATGCAGGCAAATAGGTATGTAGCAGTTGGTAACACCGTAACACTTGAAAATAGAAATTTGAATTGACAATTAGAAACTGTGAACACACAAAATGTATTCACCTGAAAAAAATGTTTCATGTACACCTCCCAAAATAAGAGAAATTGCTGGGTGTTCAATGCCCTCATCATTGTGGACCTTGTATTCGATGCTAAGAACGTGTTTCATAGACAAAAATTGTCACATTGACAACTAGAAAAATTAATGACCCAATGTCGCCAACTTGAACTGGTTCCATAAAATGTTACTAAAATCTCATTACAGCATCGGATGCTATAAGAAGTCTCATTACAGCACCCGTTTGCGTACTGTTAGAGCTTTCATTACCGTCGCGAATTACAAAAATAATATTTACCAAACATCTTAAGATTATATGAACCGGATAACATCTATAATGCCGATGAAACAGGTTTGTTTTATCGTGCAACACCTGATGGTTCTCTTGTGTACAAAGTACAAACATACAATATTAGCTGGTCATAAAAAAGCATTAGACCGAGTAACAGTGTTATGTTGTTCCAACATGTCCGGTACTGATAAAAGGAAACTATTATTATTTGGTAAAGCAGCAAAGCCGCGTTGTTTTAAAGGATTATGGATGGATTCGTTACCTGTGCAATGCGAATTCAACCGGAATGCATGGATGACCGCGGAGATTTTTAAGTGTTACCTAGAAACTTGGTATAAAGAATTGACGAAAACATCAAAACAGATAATTTTAATGGTCGATAATTGCGCAGCACACCCTCCAGTGAATGATCTACAAAACATAAGAATTTAGTTCTTACCACCTAATACGACGGCAATAACGCAGCCCTTGGATATGAGAGTTATTAAGAATCTTAAAATATTGTATCATAAAAAATTAACAACCTACATCGACAAGATAGAGGAAAACATATTATCGTTGTCCGCAACCGCAACAGAAGTAAGCGCAAAGATAAATATTTTCCAGGCTATTCACTTTATAGCTGACAGTTGGAATGAAATCAAGAGCGATACAATACGTAACTGCTTTGGGCATTGTGTAGATGACACTCGAGGTGATAAAATTGCTGACAGTGACGATCTTGGAAATTTACATAAAATTGCAAACTTTGAAGAGTTTATTAATATTGACGATACGCTGGAATGTGTCAATCAAGACGAAAGTAATTATGAAGACGAGATTATCAGAGAATTCGCTGATAAGTCAGTTGTAGAAGTTGTTGAAGAAACAGACGAGCAGACAGATGATATGGAACTCCATCCAGTCACTCATAAAGAGGCAAAATATTGTGTCAGTAAATTGCGGCGGTATTTCCTGCGAAGACTTTATCTACAAAAATGCTTCTAAATCTGTTGGTCAAACAACGCTAGACGAATATAGAAAATTAGATCAGTAACATTTTAGTAGACTGCAATAATGTTTCTTGTTTTATCAGTTTTGTGTTAAGAATCTTACCTTCGTATTAATTATTATCGGTCTAACTCGGTCTAACGCTTTTTTATGACCAGCTAATATTGTATGTTTGTACACAAGAGAACCATCAGGTGTTGCACAATAAAACAAACCTGTTTCATCGGCATTACAGATGTTATCCGGTTCATATAATCTTAAGATGTTTGGTAAATCTTCTTTCCATTTTTCTGCCGCCTCAATATTAGAACTGTTCTTTTCGCCGTGCGCCTTTTTAAATTTAATTCCATGTCTGACCTTCCATCGAGATAACCACCCATCAGTTGCGTTAAAATTTTCATGACCTGGTAGCCTTTTAGCAAAATTATCTGCTTTTTCCTTTAGTATTGTACCACTCACTCAACCGTTGCGAACCATCGGTTAAGCGCTTAGTCTATGTCAGGATTTTTACCTCCACGCTTTCGTTTTCGCGAAGAATTTTTATTTGTATTTTCCCATTCATCACCAATCTTATTTTTTTCCTTCACCAACCGTAAAAGAGTTGTTTTTGGCATTCCAGTTATCTGACTCAACTCTCGTTGGCTGATATTAGGCGGTTGATTTTTAATTTTATTTAATATTTCTATTTTTTGTGCTAATGTTAGGTCTCGGCGTACCATTTTTTCCACACACTTCTTTTTACTCTTCAAAAAGATTTTACTGATGTGCGAACGACTTAAAGTAATCGTACTGACTGCGCTTTCCAACTACTCGTGCACATTAACACGTATAAACTTGTCCGTTCACTAACAGAATGGTGAGGATAAGCAAAACCGTGCGGTCCGATTAAGCGGAATGTTGGACCGATTAAGTGGATCAATTTATAAGAGTACTTGATTTTGTTTTTGGCGATTTGGTCCATATAAACGGCTGGTCCGTTTATCCAGTGGTCCAATAAAGCGGCATCTACTGTACATATATGCCACTACATATTGAAATATGCATTCAATATTACACAGGTCAGTGTACGTTAGCTGTCTAGTTAGGTCTATTAGGTTTAGTGTTAGTTCAACATAGTAACAGTGCTAGTGTAAAACTAGAACTAACACCATATCTAGAACTAGAATCATTCGGGTTTAGCCGTCTTTAGAGACGTGCGGCTAAACCCAAATGATTCTAGTTCTAGGTATGGAGTTAGTTCTACATAGTAACAGTGCTAACTTCTGTGTAACACAGAAGTGTTAGTTCTAGTTTTACACTAGCACTGTCACTAGAAATAACATTAGACCTTGAATTAGCAACATTCAGGTTTAGCCTTACGTCTCTCAAGACGGCTAAACCGAATGTTTCTAGTTCTAGGTCTAGTGTTACTTCTTGTATTAGTCTAATTTGTTTGTTATTCAGCGTTAAATTGTTGTATCTTTTTATTGAGGTATAACGGACACTGCGTTAAGATTTTACCTCGGATTTTACTGTAATGTCAATTTATATTGACATGAACAGATATATTTTTGTATATTGCATCTTAAGTGAAATTCACTGTATAAATAAAAACATAGAAATGTCAATTCTTCCAATGACGTCACAGGAAGGCCTTTGCGGGAGGATACGTTCATAACAACAGCGTTCATAGGGAGTTGGATAACCTTACGTGACCTTTGTAATCTTCGTAAAACTGGAATGCACCTAAGCTGGGTAAGTCTGTTGAAGCAGGTACTTCACCTGAACCGAACAACTTAACATCATGCCGCAAATTCTGGACTTGAGGTACTTGATGAGGTAACTTGATTGAGAGTAGCAGAACTCTCTGTCGGTAACGGAGTACTACTAGGAGTAGGATGATTCAATACTAGTGGTGTATTTTAACCTACGGTTCTAATTTGGTCTGTGTGTCGCTTCCATATTCGTTCGTCATTTAGTTGTATCAAATACGTTAATTTTCGTAATTGCTGGTGAACTTTTCCAAATTACCATTTGTCTGTGTTCAAATAATCACGAACCGCAACTCTTTCTCCCTCCTCAAAATTTCTAAAAGTGATACTTAAGTCATTTGAAAACTTGTTCTTGCATTCTGGTAGCATTAAGTCTAATCGTGTGAAAATTTCTCTGTTGAACATTAAATAAGCTGAGCTTAATCCTGCAATTATGTGTGGTGTAATCCTGTAGTTTAATAAAAATTTTGATAAATTCTTGTTAATGTTAGACTGATTTGTTCCCAAAGTCTTTAATGCTTTTTTGATCGATTGTACATATCGTTCGGCCGTGCCGTTCGTGGCTGGATGATATGGTGGTACAATTCATTTTCTTTCAAGAAATTTTTGAATTGGCATGATGTAAATGTGGGACCATTGTCAACATGTTGTAAAACGATCTTCTTTATTTACATGTGTACCCAAGAATAAATCTTGCATTAATTTTGTAAAAATGGTATCATTTAAGCTTTCTTTTGGTATAGGATACTCAAAAGGATACTTCCTTTTGATGTTTTTACACTATTAACACCAGCAGTTGTAAATGGAACGCTGCTTCTTTGTAATTGAGCAGCATCTCTTGCCGAAGTTTCCATACTGATAGCTATTTCCAGTGTCCTTTCAATGGTGAGATCTTTAACTTCCAGTAATCGGCCCAGTTTTTTTAGGTAGTCGTCATATTTGCATGTGGTTGCCAAACGTTATAATGACACTAAATAATTCTAGACAATCTCTCAATCGTTCTGTTTACGTTGTAAAAACCGAAAGTTTTCCACTATTTCTAATAGCTCGGGATTGTAATGACGTTTCATTTCTTGTAATTATTAAAATATATCTAAATATATTTTAAACGGCTTTTAAAGTTAATGAATATTGTCGCCATCGTTTTTAGGAACTTTCGTTGCGTTGCAATACCAATCTGTGATATTGGTTGCATACTTTGTCGGGTACGATAATTAATTAACACACTGTACATTATAGCAAGTATTCTTGTGGATCACTTAAAGGAATCATCTCATTCAAGAATATTTTGTTAAAATTTAATACTATCTGATTCTAATTAAATGAGTTCTTTTAGTCAATTAACTCTTTAATTAGGAAACTACCAATTCAAACGGGCCAGTTAATGAAAAACAACGGTAATATAATTTTAAGAAAAAATATTCTCTCACGGTAAAATGAAATGCTAAAGTTTTTCATTAATTTATTTTAATGTTATTGAAAGAAAAAGCGAAATAATTATTTAAAGAAAAGCGAAACGAGCGACGTTGCCAGGTCGTTGAAATTAATCCATATTTAGAACGTACCCTAAATCACTATTTATTATTATTTATTTATTTCTTTTAATTCTTTTAATAATTCAATTCACCATAATAAAAATATAAATAAATAGATTTTTTTTAATTTAATTTATTTCGTTAATAAACCATCAAATTACTGAACGCAACCAAACTTAACCTAAAAACTTAGAACAAAAATCACTTAATCACCTTAAGAGTAAAAATGAGTGATTTAATCGTCGATTCTAACATAAGAGGATGGGTTTTTCTCCCAATCGTCGTTATAACATTCCTTGTGGGTATTTTGCGCCACTACATCTCGATACTTTTATCGTCTCAAAAAAAGGTTGAAATGCAACAACTTCAAGATAGCCAAATCTTACTTCGTTCGCGTATTTTACGCGAAAACGCCCGTTTCATCCCTCGATCGGCTTTCAATATGCGGCGGCAAGTCTTCAACAATCAAGATAGCGGTTATTTGACTCAAAAACGAGAAAGCCAAGCCCCTAATATGATGACGGATCCGAGTATGATGACCGATATGCTTAAAGGAAACATAACGAACGTTTTACCCATGATTATAATTGGAGGATGGATTAATTGGATGTTTTCGGGATTTATCACCACCAAAGTACCGTTTCCTTTAACGTTAAGATTTAAGCCTATGCTTCAAAGAGGTATTGAGTTGAATCATTTGGATGCTTCATGGGTTTCATCGGCGTCTTGGTACTTTTTGAATGTATTTGGGTTGAGGAGTATTTATGCTTTGGTGTTGGGTGAAAATAACGCTGCTGATCAGAGTAAGCAAATGCAAGATCAAATGTCTGGAGCTGCTATGGCGATGCCTCCCGATCCCAAGGTGGCTTTTAAAGCCGAATGGGAAGCTTTAGAGATTGTCGATCATCAATGGGCATTAACGGATGTTGAAAATAATTTAATACAGAAGTAATTATCATTGGATGTAAGTGTAATTTTAATTTTTTAAATTATATTTAAGTTAAAAAATTTATTAGTAAATGATTTAGATTGAGGTGTTGTGATTTAATGGGTTTAAAACATAATTTCCAATTCCTTTTTCCTTCAGTTTGTAATGATTAATGCTTAAAATTAATTAAAACAAATTTTAAGAAAAAAAAGTGAGGTTAAGTGATTACTACTTTGACAACTGATTATTATTATTATTATTGCTGCCATACTATAAGATCTATTGTAAGTTTATAAATCTTTATAAATAAAAAATATAAGATCTATTGTAATTTAACCCTCCAAAAGTTTAGGGCAAATGTAGGTCCTTAATGAACTTTAGTATTGCTCCAAGTAGGGTAGACTGGGTACTGTTGTGACAATTTTCATTTGATCGCGCATAATTTTGCTAGTATGTCAGTTAACTGACAGAAAGGAGTTTTTATAGTAAAGTGTACATTTATCAACAAGTAAATACTAAAATCTGGTCACTAAGTACAATGGTTAACTCATAGGAGCAAATTAGAAAAAAAAGAAAAAATGTCATAACCGACCACATCCCAGGGGCGGTTGTGACAATGCTTGGGGTCGATGATAAGTTCAGAAATACACCAAAATCTCCTAAAATTTTTTATTGTGAGTAATATATATCTATAATTATTATAACAGTCTTCATATTACGATGAGTCAAAAAAGGTAACTAAACATATCTAATTATACATCATAGTAACTGTGTCAAAATGCAAAACAATATTAATAAATGGTATATCAAAATCAGTGAAATAAAGAGCTGAGAATATCTCCTTCGAGAACAAATAAACATAAAAAAATCAGAAGAAATCTAAGGTTGATCCTTGGTTCTAAAACCTGAAAACTAAGATACTGAGATCTAGTCAGACTCATCACAGTTATGTCAAATGTAATGGCGACTATAGTCAGAGGCAAGGAAGGATAGAGATGGCCAACTCTACCTTATTAAATTGTACCTTACGTACAGCGCCATCCGATGTCACCGCAGAGTACTAATCATAGATTAAAACCAACTTCGACTAGGATAATGGTGTAAAACTGGGCTAACCAACGATCTGGCAACATTGTTCGCTGCGCATCGAAGCGAAGCGACCGACGTTGCCAGATTGTTGGGGCTAACTTTAACTGCCAAATTTAAAAATAACACAATTAATATTGCTTTGAAAAAAGGAAATAAATATATTTTAAATGAAAGATCTAATTTCAACATAATAATTTATTATTCACAAAACTAATAAAATTTGGTAACATAAATAGAATATAAGTACGAAGGCTTTCACGGCCGGTGTAATTAAACTAGAACTAATAGCAGCACTATCGAAGACGACTCGAAATCACTTCGAAAGATTTCTAGCTAGTGTTAGTTCTAGTGATAGTGCTACTATTAGTTCTAGTTTTAGTTCAATAAATAGAATAATGTTACATTTTGTTTACCCTAACAGTTTTTGTAACGTCTTCCTGGATGGTAATGAAAAGAAATTTGATAAGAACCGGTATCCTTTACCACTTTGTTTGTAAATGGAAAGAGCCAGCACTTCTTTTTTCTGATTTCGGGACTGGCTGCTAAAGAAATTTCTAGTTTCTTTATTCAAATATTTGAGGTTCACCAATACCTGAGGATTTTTCCTCAATTGTATTAGCTTTTGCCTTATTATTCTGGCATTTTTCTTAGCGCGACACAACGCTTTTTTTACTCCAGTTAGGTTGCAATTGCTGCAGTTCTTTGTAAAAGGTAATTTCCTCCGTTTCTTATCTACAAAAATAAAGATAATTTTAAATAAGAATGATTATTCAGTTTTTATGGTATTTACCAATTATTTCTTTTTCATCACTTAGGTGGGACCGTTTCCCATTCATTTCTAATGAAATGACAGAATTTTCCTCACAAAATGAGGTTGAAGCAACTTCGCAACCTTGTTGTTTACTACATCCAGGATAGACTTGCATAACAGTTGAACTAGTTACACCAGGAAGTTTGTCGGGGCATACATATGTGGGGGTATAAATATATATATATGGCATGTCGGGGTATAAACATATATAATATGGTATATATTGAATTATATAATTATGAATTATGAAACTAAAAATGTTGCAAAATAGTTGGGGCAAACACAATAGTTACTTAGACGCTTATCATTAATTAATTCAAATAATTTTGAATTCTGTATTCCAGAGAGCCAAGCCATTCAAATAATAGGGTCGGTCGGAAAATAATATCTAGAAATACAGAATGAAAGTAATTATGCTCTATTAATTAATAATTTTTATAATTTACCTTTTAATGTCTATCATCGCAAGATGGTACACAGCAAGGAATAATAACCGACATTTTTATCATTTAAAAAATTTTAAATGTTTTTTACACTTACAAAATTACACTCATAAATTACACTGATTAAAAAAATTAACTGATTTATCAATATCATTTATATTTGACATCACTTAATTTGACTTAGGGCCGGTTGTACCAACTCCCGATAAACTATCTAACGGTTAATTACCATGGATACAGCGGTTTTAAGCGCTCTCATTGGCTAAGTGCGCCAATTTACCTATCGGATAAATTTATCGGGAGTTGGTACAACCGGCCCTTAATTAATCAAAGATGAATACAAACAAAGAAATGAAATATAAGCCACCTTCAAGGTTGTTTAAATTTGAATTTGTGTAGAATTAGTGCAGAATTAGTCGACGGTGACATCGGATGGCGTTGACGACGGTTACAATTTTCATTCCATCTTTTAGTTAAATTTATCTTATAGATAAACCCATCTACTAGCCAATCAGAGCGCGTGAAATAGCCGTAACCATAGTAATAATCCCTTAGATAGCTTAACCAGAAGATGGTAGTAACGAGCCTTAGAAGAACAGACGTACTTTTTCGACGTGGCTATTTGAATTGTACAGCAGACATATTAAACTAATGCTATCTCTTTCTAACACACATTACTCTATAGCGGTTTGTGAATTTTAATTTACTACGTATGGCATTTGTAAGAGCGGAAAACAATGATTTACTGCCAGCTCTCGTGGCGTCTACAATACCACCTATGCACTCTAAGTGTGACCAAAGCTCACATTTTTCTTGTCATTTGATCCACTTTTCGCCAGCCCTACTTGGGCACGTGGTGATATTTTCCTTTTCTTTGCTTTCCTTTTTCCTTTTGGTTCAGTAAGATTTTTTTTTACCTGCTTCGCCTTCATCCGTTTTTCTTTTTCTTCATATTCTTGCCTGATAGCTTCCTTTTCAGGCGTACCTGTATAGATGGTCGACTTTTTGGTTCTGGAACCTCTTGTTTTTCTTTCGGGGGCCTTCGGAAAAGGTCGAACAATTTCAGGAGAAAAAACAGGTGGCATGCCTGAGGATGACACAGCTGGCTGAACATTACTTGGATTTGAAATTAAAGATTCGCCCAATAAGGAAGCTGAAAGTGGCGGTATTTCACCGTTAAGATTGTTCTCCCCAGCGTGAAGGCTTGGTCCGTTTCTTTCGAAGGATTGTGAAAAGCCTTCTTGTGTTAGATGCGGCAGTATTTCATTGTTAGCTACAGGATTGTTTCCTCCAGTGTCAGGATTGTTTTCACCAGTGTCAGGATTTAGTCTGTCAGTTACATAAGATGGTGCAAAGTCAATTTCTTGGGATGTATTACGATTATACGGATAAATACCAGTTTTGCAAAAACCAGCCTGAACGTTCGCTTGAGTGAAAGCCAGAGGCATAGCGGTTTTGATAATACCTGGTACATCGTAGATTGTCATTGTTTTTCCAGGATGACTCCGCATCCACCCATCACAAGCAGTATTTATAGCTTTTTTCAAGGGTCCGAAAACAGATCGATCCAAAGGCTGAAGTTTGTGCGAGCAGTGTGGAGGAAATGAAAGCAAAGTGATTCCATTTTCTTTGCAAAAATCCAATGTATTAAGATGGATATGCGAGGAATGGTTATCCAACACTAGCAAGACTCTATGTGTTGGAGAAGCATTAGAGAACTTCTTAAAATGTTCGAGAAATACTAGGAACGATCCATCTTGCATGCATCCTGAAGGATTTGCAGTACAAATCGATCCTATTGGTCCGTTGCGAACAAAATGATCGTGATAACGGACTCGTGGAAATACAAATAAAGGAGACATAGCATTGCCCAAGGCATTTACTGCAAAAGCAACCATCACTAGTGTGCCTCGTTCAGCTGAAGTAAGGGATCCCACTTGTTGTATGCCACGTCTAGCTACGACTTTATCGGGTTTTTGGACGGTAGTGACGCCTGTTTCGTCAACATTGTATATATCCTGTGGTTCATAGGTGTGCCTGTCCATAACAGTTTGCAAATTGTCATAAAAAGTTTCCACATTTGTTTTGTTAAACCTTGTTGCTCTTGAAAGGCTAGTAGCTTGAGTCACACGAACAGACAGTGAAGGATTTCTATTCATGAATGAACGAAACCATTCCTTATCTGCCATTTCATTCTCATCCCAAGTACCAGGCCGCTTGAGATTGTATTTGGTAGTCAGCTCAAAAGCTAAGTTACGTACCTCTTTAGGAGAAATGCCAAAATATATTTTTACGCAGCGTGTTATATATCTTGACAGCTGCTGTCCTTGCTTCTCAGAGAATACTTTATTATGAGCGACATACCCCATACGGATGCTGAATTTTCGCAGCTTTCCGTAAAGAAGTTCCGCGTTTCAGTTCTTTATAAGCGTCTTCATATTTTGTTATGTCACACTGGCCTCTTTTGGTCTTCCTCAACCATTTTCTGGGCATCTAAAAACAAAAAAAAACAAATTTTACGTGTCACAACCCAACCCAAGAAATATGTCACAACCGTACCCAACTCACTCCTTCGCAAAAAAACAATCGCCATGACAATACAAAATAATCTACGTACAAAGTAATTACTGCTATATAACTACTGATGTTTAGCTTGTAACGAGGAAAAACAGTAATTACTCTATTTGTACACATATAACAACAATTATTAAAAGAAATTGAATCAAAATACTTACTTTTGACCGTTAAAAAGTAATGAAGGCCTCTGCTAGCGTAATATGTCGCGCGATGGCTGACGCAGTACTGTGAAACACTTTCAGACATTCAAATCGCACCTCTTTCCTCTTGCACCCACCCCAGTTGTCCATATAGTTTCGCTAAAATTGCGACTGTTACAACCGTACCCAGTCTACCCTACTATAGCCATATGTATGTCGGGAATTTTCCGAACATGTCTACATAAATGTGAAGCTAGGTGTCCACTTGCGAGAAATGCTCTCGAGAGAAGCTATTGAGATTATTTTTCTGGTGGACAAGCATCTGAGAGTAACTATCAGAAAGTCCCCACCAACTTTCGGAGAGTGAACAGGTTGAGACTTGTACTCAAGTGAACACGCACAATTTATCTATCGTGAGAGTAAAGCTACGTGTCCACTTGCGAGAAATGCTCTCCAGAGAAGCTATCGAGAGTATTTTTTCTGGTGGACACGCATCTGAGAGTAACTATCAGAGTCCCCACCAACTTTCGGAGAGTGAATAGGTTGACATTTGTACTCAAGTGGACACGCACAATTTATCTATCTTGAGAGTAACTGTCAAAAAACGAACACGGTTCGAATTTTGCTAAAATAGCAATAGTATTTTAGCATCTGGAAGCAAAAATGTTACAGGGCATTGTGGTAAGGGTACAATTTGCTACAACTTTTGTTGTAAAAGTTTTTCTGTATCATGCTCCAGATACCGATTCTTTTTAACACTCTTTTAATTTTCATATTTTTGAAGAATAATCCCAAGAAGACATATTTGAATTAATTGAAGTGTATGAAGAAAATTCAGTTCTTTGGAATACTTGATTCAAAAAAATTATTGAATTATTGAACATTGAAAAGAACAAACCTGATGATTTTTTCACGAAAACCAAACGTTGCGTCGGAGAAAATTTCTAGTTGTGTCATGACATTTTTCATAAAAAGTTGCCTTAAGAATGTTTTTTCAGATTCATGAAAAAACGAAAAATAAAAGAGTTATAGGCGAAAATAGAAAGTCATTTTTTTGTTTTTCGGCCATATTTTAAAAACTAAAACGGCTAGATCCAAAAACTTTGTTGAAAAATGATGAGCTCTAAGATACGCAACTTTGCCCTCATTTAACCATCTCTTATGGTTTTTGAGATCCCAATGGTGGGAGTCGAATTTGAATTACTCTGTATAAACAATTTATAAAGCGTAAAATAAAACACTTGACGCACTATCGCAAAACACATCCGCTCTTTAGCGATGCATAAATCGAACTGATTTGAAGTTTTGATAAAATTTTTGATGTTGCTATATTCAGATCTAAAGTATCCTCTTTTTAGAGTTGCTTCAAGTTTCAGTTAAATCAGCATCAAAAAAGTTCATTTTGTATCTTGGATCCAAATAAGTTGACATATCTTATCAGCTTTCTTATTAATTTCATTTTTATCACGTCAGAAATGCACCAGAAATTATAACCATAATGGCCGGATAGATATGCCGGATAACAGGATATCCGGCCGAAGGGGATGCCAAAAATCCGATATCCGGCTTTTCGCAAAATCACTATCTGTTCCATCACTAGTACTAGGGCTTTCTGCATTAGTTGAGTTATGATTGTGTCATATTTACCTCGGATTGTGATTACCAGATCATTACCATACCCCTGAATCATGACTCCATTTAGACACCAGGCATGTTACCTACTAAGCATGTTGATAAAAGTATTGATCAATTACCTTTTCCATCTCTTTGAAGAAGTGAAGTTAGGCTAATTGGTCTGTACGCCTTGGAATCGGCGTTTGAAGGCCTACCACCTTTAGGTATGAAGACTACCTTACTACCTTTGGCAAATGATTAATAATAAAAGAGGTTATGCATTAAAATAGTTTATATTTAATGTTTTTAGACATAAACTACAAACAAATTGATACATAAAAATACGGAATGTTCTTAATTTTTTATAGAAAATAATTTAAATAATTTAGTCTTTAATGTATTAACTTAAAAGATCCATGATATCATCTTTCGATAATTTCTCAACATTTTGATTATTATTAAGCTTATTAAAACTGTTTGATGGTTTCAATAAAGGTTGACTCGAATGCATTTGATTCATCGGTAATTTTCCACTTTGTTGAGGTAAAAGGCTATCTAACGCTCCCCAATTTGGACTCCCATCATTTTTATATTTAGAAAAATTCGTATTTGTGTTTTGTCCACCAAACGGAGTTAAAGGATTAGCTTGCAATGACGTTGCAGAAGTAGTCGATGACCATTGAAACGAATTATTCATATTAAACCCAATCATCGGTTGTGGTTGTGGAATATTTTGTGGTCTATTCACCGAATTATTGAAATTAGTTAAATTCTTTTCTAATAAAGTTGCGGAAAGGTCTTTAATTTGATTTTGTTTCGACTCAAAATTACGATTTGAAATTGGTTCTAAAGGAATTTGCTTTTGGAAGCTTTTAACGGTTTCTTGTTGCTTTGATAATCGTTGTTTTTCTTCTAAACTCAAGGAATTCGATTTATTCGTCTGATTTATTTGATTTTTCTCAAAACTTTCTAATCCTAATCCTCCAAAAACTTGATCCAATTCGGTTTCGTGTTTTGGAATCGGAGAGGTTGTCGTAAAACTCGGCATCGAAGCCTCCAAAGCTTTTTGTTGTTGCTGAACGTTATTTAATTGTTCTAATTTCGTTCTATGCTCGCTTTCAACCATTTGAAACATTTGCTTAACCAAAGCAACCAAGCTATTAAATTGAGATAAAGTTAATCCATTTTCGATGCAAAGCGGGATTAAAAAAGGTAAAATCCGCGTTGCTATAACCTCTTTACTTATCCCTAATTTCTTATGATTCAACGCCAATTTATAAATTCCTAAGATCCCCATTAAAACTGCCGGTTCTCGTGATGGGATTTGAGGCAAAAATGGGACAACTTCATCAAGAACTAACCACTTATCGAGATGTTCAAGAAGCCTTCCGATACATAAAAGACAGTTGACTCTAACTGAGAGAGATGAAGTTGATAAACAAAGCTTTTTTATCCTCGGTAAGAGGCTATTTTTTACGTTTGAGTGGTCTAAAAGTCCCGCAAAAGTTGGTAAAACGGAAAGACATAATTCATGGACTTGAGGCGCGTTAGAATCCAACCCACGATAAAGCATCGGTAAAACATGTTGTTGGATATCCGTAGACGGAGTTAATTTTAATAATAATTCCATTCGTTGTAGCATTAAAAGTAAAATCTAAAAACAAAATAAGTAATTAATTACCGGTTGAGAAGTTAGCGATAGATTCCAGCAATAAATTACTCTCCTACAAATTATTATTATTATTATAATAGATTGTCATTTGTTGTATCAGAGTATCTTATACAGGTGCTCAAAAATTGAATTATCGTTTTTCCATCGATCGCAAGAAAGTCGGAAATGTTAAATGGAACGCCTCATATTTTTTAACCTACCCAACAGAGAATTTAATTCTCTACAAATCATCTATAAACATGCCTATACCTATTTAGCGAAAAAAGATAGACAAGTTAGCGCTCATCAGAGAAATGTTTGATGTTTTTGCTCCTCTCCATTACATGACGATAGATGAAAAGTTGTAGGGTTTTCGAGGACGCTACTCTTTTAGGCAATATATCCCAAATAAACCCAATAAATATGGAAACAAAATTTTTGCGTGGTAGATTCCAAATGTTATTTTACATCAAATTTGGAAGTTTATGTTGGTAAGCAGCCAGATGGTTCCTACGTCACACACTGGACTAAATTCCGATTCTAGCTGGACAAAAGTAAAAAATCAACGACAAAATATAAGGTTTTCACGCATAGGAAGTTTTTCTCAAGGCTTCAGTAAACCTAATTCTACAAAAAAATTTATTATTATAGCGAACAATAGTATGTAAGAAGTTACTTTGAAAATCGTTGAATGCAAATAGACGCTCTCGCCATATCTGTACCTTACAGCTAAAGGGACTTATTTATTACGTATTTTTACGAATTTATTGGACTTACTACATTTTGGCTTCAAAAAATTATTTCTGACTGACTGTATGGACTTACAACAAAACAATAATTTGGGACAATAATAACATGTATTAACTTATTACAACAAAGAATAAATTTTAAAATATATTAACTCATTCATCATCAGGGAAATCTGATGCTTCTTCAGTATGGGGTAAGTTTCTGAAATAATCCTGATATTCTTCAGGGACCCACTTAAGGAGAATTACAAGATTGTCGTACTTTGCTTTACTTATAGATTTTCTAAAAAATCTTAATTGGGTCAAACTTTTTGGTATATTTGACGGTTTTCGAATATTTCTATACAAATTAATGGAACAAAAATTGTCATTAAATGACGTTTTATAAAAAAGCCAAACAATGTTGGACAGTTTAAACTCTTGGCCATCATTGCTTTTCTTTCTAGATATAAATGGCGCTGTTGATAAGGAGTACAATGTACTAAAATTTTTAAAATCTAGGGCCATGGAGTACACATTAAATGGAGGCTTTTTACAATTGCGAATAAAATTTAGCCAATCGTTACAAGTAAAACTTGTACATGGTTTTGCTTTCTTCTTTGCACGTTCGATGATGCTGTGCTGGCAGTCTACTTCCATATGAGTATGACCCCGTAATAAGAATTTATGATTTATAACTTTAAGACTGGGAAATACTTGCATTGCGTATAAATACATTACGATCATCAGCATATTTCGGTTTTGTCCTGCACAGCTGTCAGTCCAAATTGTTAACACCTCAGTGTTTTGATGTTTTGGAATCTCTATAGATAGCCATTTAAAAAAACAAGAAGCCATTTCGTTACCACCCCTTCCAACTTTGACTTCATCTCACATCATGCACCACGTATTTTTGTTACAAGGATCATGAATTGTGTAATTTAGGGTCCACAATTTTCGAAGATAAAAGCTTTCCGAATTTGTCAAAAAAGGAGTAGGAAGACATTTTTGAAGATTAGCCATTACTACAAGTTGACGTTCATTACTTTCCAAAGCACATTTCTTATCTTCATTCTTCATCTTCTTCTTCATTCGTCATCTAAGTGTAAGTCTTGCTCTTTAGTAATGGCTTGTTTTTCTTCTGCGCTAAGGTCAGTTTTTAGTTTTATATTAAAATAATCAACACAAATTAAACTGTTCATTAAAGATTTTTCTAAATAGCCATTCTTTAGCTGGTTCTTCACCTTCCTTTGTTAATTCTTCACAATATAATGTATACATTTTTGAAATATTTAGTTCCTGTCCAAGATACTTTTTAGTAGACCTTTCTCGGGAATAATGGCTTTCATAAGTAGGATAAGTCTCAATGTGTTTAACAATTTTTCGACAATGTCATTAGAAATTTTATTAATAGGGACTTTTCTTCCTCTTTGATCCAGTACTGACATATTACGGGTAGATTTCTTTCGTAGAGCGTTATAAACAAATTTCTCGCTGACTGATAATGTGTTCATAAAAAACAGTTTGCAGACTCTGATCTTTTTGTTTTGAATATTAAAAGAATAAAAATTTTGTTGTGTACGGCTTTTTTTGGGGCACAACGTCTTGTGGTCTGCGTCGTTTAACTTCTTCACTAGAAACACAAGAAATGATGAACCGTCTCTTGCACTCCCAAGAAAGGATTTTTTTCCAAAAATCATTATGAATTTGTTGACGTTGGTTTTCAGGTATTAACGAACTGCACTTGTATGTGCAGGTCAAGCGACATGGCTTTTTTAATTTTTTATTTGGTACAAGTTTGTTTTTGCAAGATAAATAGAATTCACCTCGTTGCCTTTTACATTTTCGCACATTTTTCTTCCAATCCTTTTCACGTCTCATACGTTTTCTAGTTTCGTAATTGGTTTAGCAATTGCATTATTTTCTGTATCTGATTGTGTTTCAGATGAAGAATATGGCACCAATTTAGTAAATGTTTCTTCATTAGTTTCCATGATTGCACATTAAGATTAGCAATAGAACGATTGAACTATAGAAACAAATTTTTGACTTAACATAATGTCAACTTTTCATTTATTTTATAAACTCAACCTTATTGGTTGACGTTTCTCAACACTAAAAAGGGTCAAGTTGTGGGAAGGTTTTTCCTTTAATAAAAAAATTCGGGGACCTCCTGGAAACTCTGATTTTTTGTGGAGTTACGACTATTTGGCGCTAAAACGGTAAGGATTTTCTTCTTTATAACCCAAAAAATTATTTCGTAATCAATTTTTTTAGATAATGTTATAAAAAATGAAATGTTGTGTTTGACCAGATACTTATTTTAAGCATACCTCATTTTCATAAAATTTGGACTTACGTGCCTTTAGCTGTCAGGGGCAGATATATTAATGTGATCTTCCTTCATATTATCTGTTCGGCCACATGTTTACCTTTTAGGAAAAAGTTTCAAGCACTGAAAATGTCAGATTGAAGAAGGTAAGTTCCTACCATTCAAATATAAGAGAGAGAAAAAGGGCCATAATGAACCATAAATTGAGATAATATAAAAAAATTCTTCAATTAAAACTGATACCATTTTTTCATTTCCTGTTGATTTTTTTTTATAAAACTTATACAAGTGTCAGATAAAAAACGCCCCAAGCTATAACTCTGTCATTTACATTCCAATTTTCATAAGCCAGGTATCCACAAATGAAATCGTTTAATGAATAGTATGTTTCATGCTACAAATAAATTCTTAACGCGAAGAAAAATATACCGAGCAATTTGAAAAACAAAAGTTGACAATCGCTTGAAATTGTAGATGGCGTTGAAAATACTTATTTGTAGCACGAAACGTAGTATTCATCAAACCATTTCAGTTGATACCTGGCTCATGAAAAACGGAATGTAAATGACAGAGTTACAGCTTGGGGCGTTTTTGTATGACACCCTGTATGTGGTATTGGTGGGATCTTTTGGGGTGCTGATTGCAAATTTGTCAGTATTATAAACTTTTCAAAAATCAAGATGGCCGATACAATATAGAGAACTAAAATTGCAAGAAAAAGGATAATACAGGAAGCCTTCCAATGCACACTGTAAAAGTTGACAAAGTAGAAAGAATGGGAAATCCGAATACCGGAGATACTAGACACCAAAATATGATGATTTAACGTAACATTTCTTATACAAATGTCAGTGGTTTTCGAGGCATAGGGCGTTGAAAGTTAAATTCTTATTTCGAAATTTCTTGATAATTTTGAAGGTTTTTGTACTATTAACATAAAATTTGGTAGTTTTACGTTTTCGAGAATGAGAAATACGAATTTGAAACTTGTTTTGTTATTGCTCGTAGAGGGCGCTAGATACACGCTGCTCGTTTGATAAATCAAATCATAAGTTTTTTGGTTCGACAGCTACGACCAATAAGAGCTGCAAATCACAAAAAGCATTCAATTTTACATAAAAAAGGTACTCTTATTCAAATTGTCTAAGTCTATCGGTTTTCGAATTATTTACTTTTAAATGTTTAAATGTATTTTTTCTTCTAAAATATTTATTTTTTAACATAAGCAAACTTGGGTTATTTTTCCGCTTATGTTTCGACAATTGCCTGTTAATTGTCAACATTGATCTAATTTCCGTGTGCAATAATCATTTTTACCAACAATAAAGTTATTACCAATTTCAAAATGCCACGATATAATGAGTTTTTTAATAGTGAGAAATCCAGATTTAAGTCCACTGGATTTTTGAAAATGATCACAATATTCCATTGTTATTAATTAATTGTTATTGTTATCGATTATTATCGTTACTAATTGCTATAGTTACTGTGTGTTATTGATTTTAAATGTTAATGTTAAAATTACTTTGAAACAATTAAAAGCAGATAACTTGGAAACCAGTAGGCTTAGACAATGTAAGCAAGAGTGCNGTACTGAAGAGAGTAGAAGTAGTAAAGTACTAATTGTGAGTAAAACAAGGCGATATACTGTTGAACCCAAATTGTTCATCACAGTCCTCAGAGTGCATTTAAACAACTGGATTGGACCCAAAAAGGCATAAACATTGATTGCAAATGCTTAAGTAATTTGCGCTACGCGGACGATATAGTTCTTATATCGGATAGCCTTGGAGAGATTAAACTAATGCTGAACGACTTAAAGGAAGTGTGTGCAAGAGTCGGGCTAAATATCAACGAGGAGAAATCAAAATTTCTGATAAATCTTGTTCCCACCTCTAACATCAACATTGGGGATAATGAGATTGAGAGGGTTGACAGCTATGTATATCTTGGCTATGTGGTTCGTGTATCGAGAGATAATCAAATAAGCGAACTAAACAGAAGGATCACACTCGTATGGGCACCCTACGGGAAACCTGTTGTGCGTGTTTCCGGTTATGACATAAGGCTCCGAAACTTTAACATTAACGGTAGCCACTGCCAGGAGGGATCAAGTAACGCAAAGATAGATGGAGAGGTTGATCCTGGGTCTAACTCTGAGGGACTACATACGAAATGAAGACCTATAAAGAAAAGCTGGCATAAATGATGTAGTGAACATTGTGGCAAAGCTGAAGTGGAACTAGGCCGGTCAAGTCGCGCGAATGAAGAGTGAGCAGTGGATAAAACGGTTGCTTGAGTAGAGACCGCGAGCGAACAGACGAAGTAGACGTCAAAAGAATGACCAACAATTCGATTCAGACAGCACAGAAAGAATCGAATGAAACATAATAGGGGAGGTCTATGTCCAACAATGGACGCAGAGGGCTGCTTGATGATAATAATCATAATAACTGGATTTAATCTAAATTACGGCCGATTCGTCTAATGATAATACGTTTTTGATTGTTGACAATTCCTCGTCTTCAACGTCCTCATGATCTTCCTCTTCATTTTATTTTGAATCTGATATATTTTTAATGGTATCACTTTTATACCCACTGTTTGGGTTTATTTTAGAAGTACCTACCCGCCGGGTATTTACCCAGCGCCCATCACTGATTATAATTAACCAGAAATCTTTGGGCGCCGGCGGTCATGTGGCGTTTAACGTGTTAAGGGAACCTTAAACAAATATCAATATAACGGCGTTTAACCTGACTGTCCTGACTTTGTCGGAATCGTACAAGGTAAAATTTTAGTAACGTTCCCTGCATTTTAGACGTATTTCCAGTGGGGTGTTCAAAGTGGCACCACTCGAGGTGTAAACTTGATCAGCAAGCTTTTATTTTTTTACTGCGCGCATTATAAAAAAATTATTTCTCTTTAGCATAAAATCGTCTCTGCATGCCATCACCAATCGTTTGGTATTTTTTAACTTTAAAGTTATTAACAATCAAATCTAATATATGCGAAATACAGATTAAATTAATCAAAGTCACCCCATTTTACGGTAATTAAATAAATTTCCATTGTCAAAGTGCTAAATTATCTTTAATTACATTCTTAAAAGTGTAAGAATTTATTTAGTCAAAAAAAATATAGATTTTTTGAAAATTTCAAGGTGATGTAACCTCTTAAGTTAGTAAGAAGAAATCGACAACAGTTATATAAGCTTAAAAGCTCCATGTTATTTACTGAATAATATTCAATATGTGCATACTAAACCTGACGTCATAGCTGTGATGACGTTTCGCGTGTATATAATTTTTTGATTTGCGTTAAATAGCGTTAAATATTACCTGAATTGGCTCAATTAAAGCCATAACTGGTTTTAATCCTGGTAAAATACACTGAACATATTCTTTTTGAGTGCAATCTTGAGCAATATCAAAAATACTTGGTAAAACAAACGGAACCATCGCCGGTTGTGTTAAATCCCGTATTAAACACGGTAAAACTCTCTGTACTTGAACTCGATGTGGTAATTTCTTCAAAGCTTCCGGTAATCCTTTAAAAAATTGCGATCGCTGCAAATTATCCCATTGCAATAACGAATCAAGATAATTTAAAGTTTTCACTCCAACATCCTCAAAATATGGCACTTTAATAAATTGATGAGCATCCGGTCGCAAATCAGGCGTAACATTCATCATTAATTTAGCGTATTCACGCAGATCTTCAGGAATATTTTGAAGTTTACTCATCGATAAGTTATGTAACATTTGTAATCTTGATTTAAATTGTTGTAATGACTTAACACATTGAAAAGAATCTTCTGATCTTGAATGTAGCGTATAAATCAACATTCCCAATGAAAAAATATCACTTGATGTTGAATGTGATTGTGCCGAAATGATTTCTGGAGCTGTATAACTTAAACAAGGTTGAGCTATGCTAGGTAATGTAGGGCTGTATTCAATGAAGGGATAAAAAGGTGGTGAATTTGGTAAGCTTGTATTCATCACACAAAAATCGAATCCAAAAATTTTCCATGCTCCTTGTTGATTTATTATTATGGTTTCTGGGCAAATGTTTTTATGTAATAATTTAACGTCGTTATGTAAGAAAGCTAAACCTTCCCCTATTTGTAATAAACCATATTTTATTTCGATATCATAAAGCTTATAATCATTCAAATTTGTTGGTTGTGGCATGTTTAAAGTTTGTCCCAATATATTTGCTAAACTTGCAAAAACGGGTTCGGTTGCAAATGCTAAACTTTCTCTGCTTTCTTCTAAAGGGTGTTGTACTATTAAAATTTGTGGGTGTCTTATTTTCGTTAATTGAGTTATCCCACGTTTTAGTGATTCCAAAATTATATCCCGATCGGTTTTATTGTACTTCTCCAATTGCCTTTTTTCAAAAACAAAAATTGAAGCTTCTTGTTTCGTCGATCTTTTAGTACCCTTATAAATTTTCCATAAAAGCCCTGGACCTCCGGATGCTATGTGACTTGTCGCGTCGAATTCACGCGTTACCGGATTTCCGGGGAGTACACTCGATAATTGCGACACCGTGCTGCTTACCGAGCTACTTACATGCGAATAAATTTTGTTAAAAACTTCCATTTTCGTCGAAAATTAATTTTTGTTATGCTTGATGAGTCATACAAATAAAATTGAAATAAAAATAAATTGATATGATTAAAATTATTTTGGGTTATTATTTTTTTGTATTATTTACGCGATATTTTAATAAAACATTTGTAGAAACGCGCACTTTAAACATTAATTTGATGGACTTGTATTTTTATTTTTGACACTTCATTAAGTCAACTGCGTCAACTGTCAAATTGACATATTTCCAACGTGAAGTTGGCTTAATTTAACCTCAAAAAAAAAAATAATGAAAATAAAGTTAATTAATGTTTTTTATCAAAACTTTAAAAAAAAACTTCTATATTTAAGCTAATTATACTTTAATACTTATTTATGTTTTAAATTACATTTTTGAGGTTAAGGTTCAAGTGGAGAAAGTTTTTTTTTGGACCATGTGATGCAAGCAGAATACATTATGTAGTATATTGCGTATTCTTTCACGAAACGATCAACAACGTTTCTTTTTTGAAAATTAAAATTTAAAACACATCGATTTTAAGTGCAATATGGCCAGTTTTAGTGCTAAAAAAGTTTTAAGATACGGCATAGTAGGTGGCCTAATTGGAGGCACGGCTTTAAGTTTACACAAAAACCAATATCAACTCGATTCCATTGGAATAGTACGATTAGGAAGAGCTGCTATTGCTGTATTTCAAATCGGAAAGATTTACAAAAAAGAACTCTATTTTAAGGAATGGGATAAAACTAGTGTGGAGTTTAAAGAAAAACAGTCTTTTTGCCATCAACAGGGTGCTAATAGGTTGCTTAAACTATGTTGTGAAAATAAGGGTGTGTATATCAAAGTAGGGCAACATATCGCGGCTTTAGAATATTTATTACCAAAAGAATATGTTCAAACGATGAAAGTTTTACACAGTCACGCCCCACAAAGTGAACTTAAGGATATTTATCGAGTTTTAAAAGAAGATTTAAAAAAGGAAGTAAGTAAAAACGAAGTTTTTAAAAATTAAATGTATTTTTATCAAAATTATAATTTATTACATTTTAAAGCGCCATCTCTTTTTGAATAGATTAACTTAAATTACAGGAAAATAAATTAATTTTAATAATAATTGAAGAGCTTCTTACAAAAAGTCCCCAAGTGTCTTTTACACATTTTAAGAATTTTCGGTTTTTTGTTTTCAATTTATTCTGGAAATATTATTGTTAATATTATCTGTTTAATCTTTTAAGGATGTTATCTTGGGAGGTTGTAATTACTTTTTTAAATTTTTACAGAAAAAAATCCATTTCTCTATAAGAAAAAAAAAGGTAACGATCTTAACTTAGGGACTTTTTAACAAAATTAATCAAAATGTATATTAGAGGATTTGTTTATTAAATTTAGCTTATTCTAGAACAATAAAGCTAAATTTATTCGTACTCTTGTATGTACATCCGACTCTGTCTCTCCGTCTTAGGGATGCAAACTGGTGGTGAAACGGATATCCGGCAACTGTCGGTATTCGGCCTATCCGGCCATTTTTTAAAATCCCGGCCGGATAGTTACTAAATATCCGGCTTTGGCTTTTAGGTGTTGGACATTGCAGATAATAATCAAGTTCAACCCCAATAGGACTTTTTTCATTGAATACAACTTTATTTATATCATGTTTATCTTTAGCAACCTCATTGTAACAATCCCAATACGATATATAAAATCTCTTGTTGCAGTTTCGTCTAGTTTCCTTCTCTTCGCTTGCAATTCATTATCATATTCATTACTAACAAAACTGTTGCTATATATTATCAATTTCGACTATTAATTAAAGTATCCCCTTTTTAATACAACAAGCCGTTTTGAAAAATCGCTTTTAGTTTTTGAGAAATAAATTTTTGAAATGATCGACAATTTTTTTGAATTGTGCAATTTTCGCTGATTAAGTTTTAAAAATTCGTATAAAGTCCATTTACTGTAATATAAGTATGAAAATTTCCCAAAATGTTAATAAGAGTATCTTCTTTCCAATGAACCAGTTCGTTTTGAAAAATAGCTTTTAGTTTTTTAGACAACAATATTTGAAGTTTTGATAAAATTTTCGATTTTGCAATTTTCATCGATAATTTTCAAAGTTCGCTATAAAATTGATTTCTTGAAGGATTCTTGTGGAAATATCATCAATTATTAATTCAAGTATCCTCTTTTTAATGCAAGAAGCCGTTTTGAAAAATCACTTTTAGTTCTTGAGAAATAAATTTTTGCAATGATCGACAATTTTTTCGAATTTTGCAATTTTCGCCGATTTAGTTTTAAAAATTCGTATGAAATTTATTTCTTGGAATATGAGTATGAAAATTTCTCAAAGTGTTAATAAAAGTGTCCTCTTTCCAATGAACCAACCCATTTTGAAAAATAACTTTTAATTTTTGAGAAAACAATATTTGAAGTTTTGATAAAATTTTCGATGTTACAATTTTCATAAATAATTTTCAAAATTCGCTATAAAATTAATTTCTTGAAGGATTCTTGTGGAAATATCACCAATTATTTGATTCCAAAATTATATCCCGATC
>NW_019281841.1:0-10648 GCF_000648695.1 Onthophagus taurus | reverse complement strand
CTTATTCCAGATGAGTAAACATGCTGTTGAAACTGACAATTCAAAATTGTCAACAATCATTTCAAAATATTTTTATAAATGTCAAATAGACTTTTAAAGAAATTGATTTTTAGTAATTTTTAGCAGTCGTAGATAAAATGCTGTGTATCACACGTGGGCTAGAGCATAATTACAGTACTCGTGTGATTACACGACTCGGTCTACGACCTAATCGTGCAATTCTCCACACTCGTACTGTAATTATGTTTCTAGCCCACTTGTAATATAAATAACTATTATTCAATTAGCCATATTTTAATTTGATTTGTCCATATATTTATCACTAACATAAGTTGTAACTTTTATTTTATTTTATCGGTTTCTATAAAATTTTTAATTTAGGAAAAGTATAATTTTTACATAAAAATGGGAATAATTAGTTAACTTCTATAGTTAGAATATAAAGTTCGTGCGATTGTTGAGTGGTTTGAACATATCCGACGCATTATTTATACTGACAAGGGAAGTATCAGAACTGTCCCTCACCGATTTTGTTGAAATTTGGTATAGCGATAGTATGGCCAAAAATAAGGTTTACGTATTTTTTTATACGTGCTAATAAAGCCCCTGGGGCTAGTTATAAGGGTTGGAAATCGGGGCAAAATATATATATTCGCTTATAGGCTGAAAACGAAAATAGCTATCGAAATGTGGTAAATGTAAACTGATATTCATTTTCAAAGAGCTTTCCATTGATATATCACACATATATCTGAGGGCTTCAGGGGGTAAACTACCCCTAGTTTTTTGGAATATTTTAAAAACTACCCTGTCGATTTTGGCGATATTATGTGTCCTTATAGTACGTTTAAAAATATTAATGACGTGTTTTTTCTTATTTGCCTCTGACCATCCCCTGCAAAATTACGGGGTATGATAGATAACCCCTTTCCTTAAGAATAATGTGATAAACTGTTACACTTTTGAACAATATTTTGAAGAAAACCATTAATTAAGTGTAAATTAAGATTTACGTAGTAGAATAAACCCTATACGACATTAAGGGATGGCTGGGGTTACCTACCCTAACCACCCCAAAAATTATTTTTTTTTGCGAAAATTGTTTGTCGATTTTGGTGCAATTTAAAACGATGATTTTTTTATATGTTAGGTAGTACTATTGTAAGAACTTACAAGGGTTAGAAGTTTGGGGTAGAAAATATACTTTCGCTAATAACTTTCATACTCCTACAGAAAAAGCTTTTTTATCCTTATTCTATTTAAATAACACAAAAGTTAGGATAATTATATAAATATTTATTAATAATGAGTTAAAAAGCAACTGAAAAAAAATGGTTAAATATCACAAATTGTATTCTACATTGTTAGAATCCTCTGGTACGTTTGGACCGAGGGTAATAAATACAATGTTCAAAGCAGATAACATATTCGTTTTGGCATCAAAGTCTGGTAAACTGACTTCTGCTCATATGAAAAATTGGCTACAAAATGTCTATTTCCCAAACACCGGACCCAAATCATTACTATTACTGGATTCTTGGAGTGGCCACTGCCCTGAAATTATTAGTGAAGTAACTCCATCGGATGTTAAGTTTAAATATTTGTCTATACCTGCAGGGACAACAGGTCAAATTCAACCCCTGGATGTATTTGGTTTTAGAATATGGAAAAATTTCATTAGAAGATTTTCTGATCAAGTTATTCTCTACCAGTACGATGTCAATTTGCATCAGCGAGATAATATTTTAAAATTGCAATCCTTAACGCATAACCAGTTGTCTTCCCCACGATTTATTAATGTTTTTAAATACGCCTGGTTTGCATCTGGATATATAGAGGAGAGACCAGAACAGTTTGAAAATCCCGTGGAGGTTTGCTTTTCCAATGAAAAACCTACGTGCGATATCTGTGGAGATATAGCTGTTATAACTTGTGCATGGTGTAAACAATCGTTGTGTTTAAAACATTTTTTCCATGATTTTCATTATTGCCAACAATATATTGAATAAAAAAAGTAAAAAAAAAGAAATTAAATTAATAATGTAGAATACAATTTGTGATAGTCAACCATTCTTTTGTCAGTTACTTTTTAACTCATTATTAATAAATATTTATATAATTATCCTAACTTTTGTGTTATTTAAATAGAATAAGGATAAAAAACATTTTTCTGTAGGAGTATGAAAGTTATTAGCGAAAATATATTTTCTACCCCAAACTTCTAACCCTTGTAAGTTCTTACAATAGTACTACCTAACGTATAAAAAAATCATCGTGGGAAATTGCACCAAAATCGACAAACAATTTTCGCAAAAAAAATTAATTTTTGGGGTGGTTAGGGTAGTTAACCCCAGCCACCCCTTAATGTCGTATAGGGTTTATTTTACTGCGTAAATCTTAATTTACATCTAATTAATGGTTTTCTTCAAAATATTGTTCAAAAGTGTAACAGTTTATCACATTATTCTTAAGGAAAGGGGTTATCTATCATACCCCGTAACTTTGCAGGGGATGGTCAGAGGCAAATAAGAAAAAACACGTCATTAATATTTTTAAACGTACTATAAGGACACATAATATCGCCAAAATCGACAGGGTAGTTTTTAAAATATTCCAAAAAACTAGGGGTAGTTTACCCCCTGAAGCCCTCAGATATATGTGTGATATATCAATGGAAAGCTCTTTGAAAATGAATATCAGTTTACATTTACCACATTTCGATAGCTATTTTCGTTTTCAGCCTATAACCGAATATATATATTTCGCCCCGATTTCCAACCCTTATAACTTGCCCCAGGGGCTTTATTAGCACGTATAAAAAAATACGCAAACCTTATTTTTGGCCATACTATCGCTGTACCAAATTTCAACAAAATCGGTGAGGGACAGTTCTGATACTTCCCTTGTGAGATAAGTTTGAAAAATCAGTAATAAATTTTTCTTTACTCTTTGTAACTCGATCCGGGGACATACTGTATACAATAAAACATTCAGAGTTGAGTTTAAAACATCATAACGACGATGTTCACAAAAAACAAGTAATTATTTTTAGTGCATTAAATCTTTATCCAAATTTGCTCTAAAATGTTCTTCATGTAATGTATATGTTACTGTAAAAACGTGAACTACGGTAAATCTAAGGTTTAACTAGTATATTTTAAGATTTGCCAACACGAGTTGGTAAATGTGAGGAATTTTTAAACAAGAAATAATTTTTCTGGGTCTTACCAATAGACTTTGGTACATGCTAAGTTTTATCAATTACAGTTCGTAAATGTTAGTTTTGAGAATAAAACAATAAATTCTTAATCATTTATTATAATAATTTATTACAATATTATTGGTAATGAAATTACCCATCTATCAAATCTTTACATTGCTTATACAGGGTGAGGCACGGAAACCAAGTGGTTTTGGAATAGTTATAAAATTTTTATTGAATTGGTATATTATTTTTATTTATTTTTTTGAAATTTATTTGTAAAAAAATCTTTATAAGTACATAGCATTTCATTATTATTCACTTTCGGAAAATTAAATCTGGCATATGATGACCGTTTTCATTGTTGAAGACGTTGAAGAAAATTGGTCTCCAATCTTTCAAGCAAGTCTCTATTGATTTGGGTTATTTGCTGGCGGATCGCCTCTTTTAACTCAACCAATGTACAGAACTTGTCCTTGTAAACATGTTCTTTCAGATATCCCCATAGAAAGAAATCACATGTGGACAAGTTAGGGCTCCGAGGAGGTTATGAAACAGGGGTCGAAGAATAGGCATTGTTGCTCTGGCGATGTGTGCCATGACTACATCTTGCTGAACCCACAAATGCTAACTATCAATATTCCGTCTTTGTAACTCAGGTATCAAAAATGTGTTCACCATGTTAACGTATCGCTGACTTGTAACAGTTACGGTAACCACATTTTCTTCGAAAAAGTAGGGAACGAACATTCCAAAGTTTTCTACCGCGTACCACACCATAACCATAACCAAAACAATCATACGCACTGTAACTGAAAGTGAAATGCTATAAGGCAACAAATGCAACACCTTGCGCACGGTCCTCTCCTCTATAACGACAGAATAACAGCCCTTCCAAGACCGCTTGATTCCCGTGCCTCACCCTGTACAGGGTGTCCCAATTACGATGTCCGCATAGGCTATCTCCGAAACTAAAAGAGATAGAAAAAAAGTAGCTTACATGTCATGATCTCGTTTTTCGAGAAAATGCTAATGCCGAAAACTCCGAACAGCTATCGTCTTTTGTTTTCGCCCTATCGGCAAAAACTGAAAATTTTGCGAAAACGACAATCGCGAATATCTCACTTATTATCAAAGATGGAGTATTATAAATAAAACATTATATGGGCAACTTTTTACGAAGAATTCAGTGGCGTAGGTAGAATTTTTTTCCCATCTTTTATTTTCGAGATTTTAGACGTAACTTTATTTTTTTAAATGGAAACCATAGTTGGCTATGACCTAAAATAATTTGTTATTTTCTTCTGATAACAAATATATATAGTTTGTGGGGTATATTTCTTATAGTTATTGAATAATTAACAAAAATTCATTTTGTTCTATCTAAAACTAATGTATGTATTTAAAAGTTAATGTTGCTATGGTGATAACCATACATACTATGATGGAACATAATGTATCAAATAATTGCCAAAGTTTGTATTTAAAAATTCGATAACAACTCTGGCATTATGAGCTGGTATGATGCACCAGCATGTTAGGTGTCAAAGTATAACAAAACTAAATAAAACTTTACAATGAACTTCGAAAATTATGAAAATGTAACATGATGGAATGCTATATGTTATCAGATAAGAATGCGACGTTAGCCGCGGAATTATATTTCACAAGGTATTCGGAAAGAAGACAACCGCACGTAAGAACCTTCAGCCGGTTAGCAGAAAATTTAATAGATTTTTGGTCCATCCCCAAACCACGTGCAAAAACATACCAAAATGGCCTGCAAGAGGATGAAGTCAATGTGTTGGCTTCACTTGCGATAAATCCATCAACATCTTGCAGAGAAATTGAACAAGACGTCTGACCCAAAAACCGCTGCTTCCGAATATGAAAGAAAAATATGTATAAACCATACAAAGCGGGCCTAACTCATTATTTACGTGCAGGAGATGTCAATCTAAGATTAGAATTTTGTAGATGATATTTAGAAAAATTAAATAATCTGCTGTTTGTTCAAAATGTCATCTGGACCAATGAAGTCTCTGAGTGTTCAAAGAAGGTTGAGGTTCAATGTATGGTGTGCCCTTTTAGATAATAGAATGTTGGCATATAGTATCTACCATAAAAACTTAAACTCAGGTAATACCTCAATATATCAAGGCAGCACATTGTGCCTTTGGTCGACAATTTGCCATTAAATAAGTCTCAAATGATATATTTTCAATATGACGGAGCACCAGCACATAATGCCAGAGTTGTCAGTGAATTTTTAAATACTACTACAAACTTTGGCAATAATTGGAAACAATGGGCACGTTCAGCCGGTGTCAACTGTTAAGTTGCTATATTAGCAGTCGCGGCTGAACGATATGCTAAGTCAGCGCTGTTACGCAGCAGTTTAGTAAATATCTCAGCGTAAGTAATCTGCGCTTAGTTTGTCAGCGGTTGTGAAATTCTAGGTTAGGATTAATATTTTTTGTTTCTCCCCTTTAATTTTGAAAACTGGCAGAACTGTATAAAATGAAATGAGCCTTAAAATCAACATCATCATCCATTATCTCTTGTAATAACACAAAATTTTCAAAAATATTATTGTTGGCCATAGTTTTAGGTTATGCTGAACTGCTAATTCTCAATTGCTTGTTCAGCCGATTTCGTTCCGCTGTATTAAAGCTCATACAACTAGCTGACTGATTTAATTCAACTGTTGACACCTGCTGAACGTACCCAATGTTTTCCATCATGGCATGGTTATCACCATAACAACATTAAGTTTTAAATACATACAATAGTTTTAGAAAGAACAAAAAAAATTGATACATTATGTTCCATCATAGTATGTATGGTTATCACCATAGCAACATTAACTTTTAAATACATACATTAGATTTAGATAGAACAAAATGAATTTTTGTTAATTATTCAATAACTATAAGAAATATACCCCACAAACTATATATATTTGTTATCAGAAGAAAATAACAAATTATTTTAAGTCATAGCCAACTATGGTTTCCATTTAAAAAAATAAAGTTACGTCTAAAATCTCGAAAATAAAAGATGGGAAAAAAATTCTACCTACGCCACTGAATTCTTCGTAAAAAGTTGCCCATATAATGTTTTATTTATAATACTCCATCTTTGATAATAAGTGAGATATTCGCGATTGTCGTTTTCGCAAAATTTTCAGTTTTTGCCGATAGGGCGAAAACAAAAAACGATAGCTGTTCGGAGTTTTCGGCATTAGCATTTTCTCGAAAAACGAGATCATGACATGTAAGCTACTTTTTTTCTATCTCTTTTAGTTTCGGAGATAGCCTATGCGGACATCAAAATTGGGACACCTGTACATATTATTATTTATTATTTGGTATTTTTTAACATCTTCAAAATATTTTTTAAAAGTAAAAATAAATAACAAAAATGAAATAGGGGAAATATGCCGATGATAGCCCCCTTAAAAATAATGCCTCAGAATTTTTATAATTATAAATATTTTGTAGATCACTCTACATTAATTTAATAATTTACTTTTCGACCGCATTTTTTCAAAACCATTTTGAGAGGTCCATCATAGGAGCATACATTTCTTTAATGGACCCCGGAGTGTTCCTATGTTGGACCACTTAGAATATTTATGAAAAATAATGAAAGAACATTTTGTTTCTAATATTTTATTAAAAAACTTTTATACCAAAACAACTTAAAGATCACATTCTTCAACACAAACCCCAAAATAAAGTCTAAAGTAAAATAAATTGTACCTACATAAGTAATTCTTTGAAATAAATAAAACATGAAAACCACAAAAGTCAACAATGCAAACAGCAAAATAGTAAATCCACTACTACTATGGACATTTATTGACACAGTTCACAAACGAACGACTTGCACTTAGGGCTATCTCCTGCACAAACATTTCACCAAGATTTACAGACTTGTCGCTGAATCCAGTTTTCCCTAGGATTTGATTGTGAATAAACTTTATTGCAATAAAGGCATGCGGCATCGTTCTAATTGTCTTCTTGCGGATATTGATTTGCAGACACTGTCGCCACTTGCAAAATTTTTATTATTTCTAAAACTTGTCGTTTCGCTTTTCTTGTACTAGTTTTTCGTAGTTTGACTGCCTTTTGACGACCTATTTCTTTAAGCTCATCAAGTTTTGGTGTAAAATTCAACGTTCCTGTTTTTCCACGTTTTCTACCCCTCTGTTGAATTGACTGAATATCAGCGACTGAAGGCGGAGGACAAATATCTTTGATTGATATATTAAGAGCTGATTCGGATGATACATTGAGAATTGGTGATTTAGTGTGTGTAGTGGAAGGTCCTGGCAAAGACAAAAAACTTTCATCAAATCATTTCCTTTGACACCTCGCTGATGAAAATCGGAATGGACAACAATCAAAAAGAATCCAACTAATAATTTTCACAAAATAACAAAACAAATACTCAAAGAAAATAAAGAAACTATTACAAGAATGATTGGCAATTATAACAGAACCCTACATATGAATCCCCGAATACTTCGACTATACGCATTACCTCGATCAATTCAAGTACTCATAAACTTTCGAAAACAATATTAAATTTTTTCAATAAGAATGTAAATTTTATACCTAAATATAGCATCAAAAACAGAACTCCTTCAAAATGATATCATTTGATATAACTAATCTTTACACAAATATTCCTATTTTGGAAACATTAGAACTCTTGGAAAATATAATCAAAAAAGAATTGAAAGACAAACAAGAAGCAGAAACTTTGCAAAAACTATTCAAATTATGCTTAGATCAAAATTTCTGTATATTTAACGATAAATATTACCAATTTGAAGATGGTCTACCCATGGGTTCCCCACTTAGCGGTTTATTAGCGAACATATTTATCGACAAGTTAGAATGTTATAACATCCTAAATAAAACCAACCCATTTCAAGAAAATATTGTTGTATGGATCAGATATGTGGACAATATCCTGGTATTCATCAAAGATGAACAACATATACCTAAGTTATTATTATTATTATTTATCATTTATTGCCACAGACAAAAATACAAAATTACATAAGATACACTTAACTTAAACAGTATCAGCAAATGGATCATTTTATCGCACAAGCGATCTCTGCCAAATGACCCAACAGAACAAACAAAAATAAAAATAGTATTTGCTGAATATGGCAAGTAGTGACAATTAGATATTATTAACATCACCAAATAAGATTAAGCAAGAAAAGAAAAACAAAGAGAAAAATAAAGAAAAGACACAAAAAGAGAGATAGAGAGCGACTAAAAGAAACTAAAAGAATCTGCCGGATATCAGTTGCCAACAAGTGAGAGCAGTTGAAGAGAGGAAAAAAAGAGAAAGACAAAGAACAAAGAATCAGGAAACAGCCAGTTGAAGGGCAAGCAAGTGGCTCTTTAAAACATGTCTAAAATTAGTAATTCTAGAAATATTACGAATTTCAGAAGGCAGTCCATTCCACAGCGCAATCGACTGTACTGTAAATGATCTATGATAAATTTCAGTGCTATGAACGGGAAATGTAAGAATAGTATCAGAACGTGAACGAGTAGCAAGCTCATGAGTTGATAATTGCTGGAACCTATCTGATAAGTACTTTGGGGTGCAGTTATGAAGGATTTTAAATAAAATGGTTAATAAACGAAAGGATCTACGTCTCTCACAGGTTAACATCTGAATGTAATTGCGATACGGCGTTACATGCTCAAATCTATTTAGGTCAAATATGAACCGGATACAATTATTTTGTAGCCGCTGCAATTTACTCAGAAGAGTCACCGAGAGATCGGGATAAACCGCGTCCGCATAGTCGAAGTGAGGAAATATAAGAGAGTAACAAAGATTACGACGCACCACAGGAGGAAGAGAGCAGCGAAGTCTTTTTAAAGAGTGGAAGCAAGCATAGACTTTTCTGCAAACATGTTGAATTTGCGGTTTCCAAGACAGTGCAGAATCCATAAGGACTCCAAGATTTTTAACTGTGTTAGAAAACCGTATGACATTACCATCCAGCATCAGATCACTGCAGGCAGATGGATTAATCTTACCAAGTAATTGACGAGTTCCAAACACAATAGCTTGCGTTTTAACTGAGTTCAACTTAAGTCCGTATCTCCGAGACCAGTTCAAGACGTTAGATAGATCGTTATTAAGTCGCACAATAGCTGCCGGAAATTCAGCAACAGTAGTAGTAGTATATATCTGCAGGTCGTCGGCATACAAATGATAATTACACGAGATATAATTAGTAACACTATTAACGAACAAAGAAAAAAGTAACGGACCCAATACACTGCCCTGAGGAACACCACATTTGATTGCACAAGCAGAAGAAATTGAAGAGTTAGCGCGTACGCACAAGGAGCGATGGGAAAGGTAGGATTGAAACCAAGAAACACAGGGGGGAGTGAATCCGTAGGCAGAAAGAGACGCTAAAAGAAGGCTGTGGTCGACAGAATCAAAAGCCTTGCTGAAATCGAGCAGTACCAGCACAGTAACACATCTGTTGTCGCAGGCATACCTAATATCATCAGTAACTTTAATGAGAGCAGTAGTTGTACTATGCCCACTGCGAAAACCCGATTGCAACTCATTGTGTAAATTAAACCTCTCTAGAAATCCTTGGACTTGTAAATAAACTAAGCGTTCAAGAGCTTTTGATAGTACGGATAAAATTGAAATCGGACGGAAATCAGTGTTACATGAAGAGGACTTGGATTTGGGTATGGGAACGACATGAGCAACCTTCCAGACAGAGGGAAATAAAGACCGCTCAAAAGAAAAGTTGAAGATATGAGTTAAGGGAGGAAGCACTATATCCAGGATAGGAAGAAGAAGGTTGAGACCGATACCATCAGAACCCACGCAAGGGGACTTCGAATAAGTCAAAGCATCGCCTACTTCGATCGCGGTCACAAGCGTAAGAGAGAAGGAGCAAGATTTAAGAGAAGTAAGAATTTCATTAATTGTAGCCGCCTTAGTTACGTCATCGATGATCAGGGGAGGCTCTGCAAAAAAGTTTGCCATCGACTCACAATCAAGATCCATCTGGACAGACGGAGAATCAATCACTCCGAGAGACCTCATAGTCCTCCAAAATGTTCTGGGCGCGACTCCAGACAGCCTCTGGTAGAAATAAGATCTCTTAGCATACTTGCATTTATGATTACAGCGGTTGCGTAAAATTCGATAATTTTCCCGATGTACGTGAGAGTACGATGTACCCTAGAGGGTGTACGTTTAACTACGGACTTACATAACTGTAACGGAGTTACATAACTACATAAACGCAATATACCCTAAAATACAGTTTACGCTAGAATCGGAAGAAAATAATAGACTAAACTTCCTTGACTTCACACTATTTAGAGAGAAAAATTCAATAAAATATGAAATATTCAGAAAAACAACTTA
>NW_019281838.1:22973-58349 GCF_000648695.1 Onthophagus taurus | reverse complement strand
CGTTTTTAGCTTATCCAGTTTAAATAGCAATCCTTTGTGCCACACGGAGTCAAAGGCCTTTCGGACGTCCAGAAACACTGCTGCAGATTTCAGTTTTACAAAACGTGCCGCCTGGAAGTTGGAAACCAGAATAGTTAGTGACTGGGACGTTGATTTGCCGGATTGGAAGCCAAATTGGTAAGGCGGAATTTTCTTTGATACCGCAACCAGGAGCTTGTTCTTCAAGTGCGTCTCGAAGAGTTTTCCAATTACGGGGAGCAGTGAGATGGGGCGATAGTTGGCTGGATCAGATAGAGAAGAATCCTTCTTGGGAATACAAGTAATAATTGACGTCTTCCAGTCGCGCGGGAAATGCTGAGTCGTAAGGCAAAAGTTAATTATTTTTCTGATAAAGCCATGGATGTTAAGATCTAGACTTCTAAGCAGTTTCCTTGTGATGTTATCATAGCCGGGAGCGGTATCTTTTCCCTGTCCAAGAAGAGTAAAATATTCGTCTTCCAACATGAGAGCATCTTCGGGTGTCTCGAACGGTGTCAAAAATGCGGATTCGTACCAATTATCTATAATGCTTTTATTGTGGGAACAAAACGAAACATCCTCGGTAAAGGTGAATACACCTTCTAGGTAGTCAGCGTGTATGTTGACAATCTCTTCAGGGTTGGAGTGCACACCGCCATCGGTAGGATCAATGAGCTCCTCCGTTCCAGGTGTCTTTTGGTATCTTGATAGTTTTCGAATTTCGTGCCAATAAATTTTTTTAATTTTTTCAATTTTCTACTCAAAAATTAATCCTCTTTTTAATGAAAGCGACCGTTTTTAAAAATTCCTTTTGCTTCCTGAGAAAAATATTCTTAAAGTTCAATCACGATTTTTAATTCAACAATTTTTCTCTTTCAACTTTAAAAATTCATATAAAATCGATTTATTTATGAATTGATTCGAAGCTTATTGAGTAGATAAAAGAAATCTTTCCCTACTTAGTGGTCCAAAGCGTTTTTGAAAATATTTCTTAGTTTTTGAGATAAAACTGTTTTAATTTACCAAAATTATTACTTTATAATTGATAAACGTTTTGTTTCAAAAAATCATATAAAATCAATTTGTTATTAATTTTTTTTAATTTTCTCAATTTTTAACACAAAAATTAATCCTCTTTTTAATGAAAGCGACCGTTCTTAAAAGTTCCTTTTGGTTCTTGAGAAAAAATGCTTAAAGTTCAATCACGATTTTTAATTCAACAATTTTTTTCTTTCAGCTTTAAAAATTCATATAAAATCGATTTATTTATGAATTGATTCGAAACTTATTGAGTAGATAAAAGAAATCTTTCCCTATTTAGTGGTCCAAACCGTTTTTGAAAATATTTCTTAGTTTTTGAGATAAAAATGTTTTAATTTACCAAAATTATTACTTAATAATTGATGAAAGTTTTGTTTCAAAAAATCATATAAAATTAATTTGTTAATAAATTTTTTCAATTTTTAACACAAAAATTAATCCTCTTTTTAATGAAAGCGGCCGTTTTTAAAAATCCCTTTTGGTTCTTGAGAAAAAAATTCTTAAGTTCAATCCCGATTTTTAATTCAACAATTTTTCACTTTCAACTTTAAAAAATCATATAAAATCGATTTATTTATGAATTAATTCGAAACTTATTGAGTAGATAAAAGAAATCTTTCCCTATTTAGTGGTCCAAAGCGTTTTTGAAAATATTTCTTAGTTTTTGAGATAAAAATGCTTTAATTTACCAAAATTATTACTTAATAATTGATGAAGGTTTTGTTTTAAAAAAATCATATAAAATCAATTTGTTATTAAATTCTTTTAATTTTTTCAATTTTTAACTCAAAAATTAATNGGTCTATTTCTTATTGTTTTAGAATAAAACTAAAAATAAACTTTTCTTTTAGTGTCGTCGAAGAAATTAAATTTACAGTTTCCTGTAAATTATAACTAAAAATTAAAAAACATATTTTTGATATTTGAAACAAATATATTTGTTGAACTGTTTAATTTATATATGTTTTACACAAAAGTTGGAATAGATTGCATTATTTCACATTTTTTATTACGATTTAATATTATTTTTAAACGACTTAATAAATTATCAATAGATGGCGCTCATATGTTTATATTCAAAAAGTGTCAAAAATTTTGTGAAGTGTCACTTTAAAAATCCTGTTTTTAAGATCAATTACGAAAATTTTGAAAAGTTTGACATGTTAGAATGTTATTTGTTTTTAAATACCAGAAGTTAGATTCGTATTTAATTATTAACTTTTTAGATTTTACCTACCGTCCCGTAACTTACAGGAAACTGTAAATTTAATTTCCTCGACGACACTAGATGGAAATTTTATAAAAAAAGTTTATTTTTAGCTTTATTCTGAAACAATAAGAAATAGACCCGTCGAACCTTATATTTTTGTAATCAGAATAAAAATAACGAATTTAATAAGCAAATAATCAATGGTTGTTTCTATTTAAAAAAACGAAAATTCTTATGATATCTCAAAATCTAAAACCGAAAAATTTTTTTTGACTATGTCATGAAATTCTCTGTAAAAAAGTGTCCATATAATGTCGTAGTTATAATACTGCACCTATAATAATAACCAAGATAATTGCACTTATTGGTTTTACGATATTTTCAATTTTGGCCTCTAGGGGAAAAACAAAAGACGATAGCGCTATGAAGTTTTCGGCATTAGCAGTTTCTCGAAAAACGAGATCATGACATGTCAGCTACTTTTCTTCTAACTCTTATAGTTTTCGAGTTAGCCTATTCGAACATTTTTGTCAGGTAAATACATTTTGTGTTTTGACAGTTTCTAATTGTCAATTCAAATTTCTATTTTCAAGTGTTACGGTGTTACCAACTGCTACATACCTATTTTCCTACTTTGTCAAAATTGAATCTATTTTTGAGAAAAAAAAGGACAGAAACGCGAATTACAAAAAATAGCATAAAAAACACGTTTAATAAGACTTAAAACACTCATTCACTTGAATTCGTGCTTTTCAAACGTGTCTTACGAAACTTGTTTTTTAATATTCTATTACAGTCTTTTAACATGATAGCAATCCCGTTGTCAGTAACTGATGTTGCGCGTATTATTACTTTAATTGAGGATGGCAAAAGTCAGCAATACGTTGCCCATACGTTGGGTATACCCCGAACAACAGTTCAGGAATGGAACAATGGGGTAAGGTGCTCTTCACTAACGAGTTCCGATTTTGTCTCCGATCACCTGATGGTCGAGAATGAGTGTGGTTCCAGTTAACACCCTCTGCTGTAGGAGCTGCACCCCACAGGGTATTACAAATTTCGAGAAAAAAAGGTTTTCTCATTCTTGCACCCCGTATATGTTCAAATTAATATCCGAATAAAAATTTCTATCGCAGGATTATTACAGAAGAAACAACCTTTCGATCAAAAAAAGAATCATCAAAATCGAATGAGTGGTTCGCGAGTAAGCCAGCTTTGAAATTGTGGCTACATTTTAGTGGCCGGTTTTTTTTGCCGGTCAGTATATTTTTCTAAACATAGTTTGACCTGAATTTCAACTTTATTGTGTTCAAGGATATCAGTTCGGTTTTTTTCAATTGTATGGGGTAGAATAATAGGAGAAAACAACAATCGCTTCCTATAAACATTGCTTTTGTAGTTAGAAAACGCTGAAACTGATTCCCATTTATGAGTACTTGATTTTATTGGTATATAAAAGACGTTGAAAATCTTCTAGATCTTAATAAAACTGGTTTCAGCATTTTTCTGAATATGCCGCGACACTTTATTGAATATATTATGTCGTCGGGGAAGCATGTTGGAATGACAGTTTCATAGTTAGCTGTAGTTTCCAAGAACTTTGTTAACTATAACTTTAAAACTTTCCCATGTCCCTTTTTGTTTTTGACCGACTACTTCTATTAATATTTCAAATTCTCTACTTTGACTTCTTCCTTCTGGGAGTTTAAGAGAATTCTAATACAACGGAAATGAATCCTTGGCATTAAGGCAAAAATTATTTGGGGGATAAAATCATGCGTCCTATACTAGATGATGGGTTTGCGGTGCAAGCTGTGTGTCTTGAAACAGCTGTGCTAGTAGTTGAGAGAAGCTCCGACATCAAACACCAATGAACAACATGCCACTTTGCTTCTTGTCTGTGTTAAATGGAAGGCTTGGTGTTATGTAGTTTTCGTNAAGCGACCGTTTTTAAAAATTCCTTTTGGTTCTTGAGAAAAAAATTCTTAAAGTTCAATCCCGATTTTTAATTCAACAATTTTTCTCTTTCAACTTTAAAAATTCATATAAAATCGATTTATTTATGAATTGATTCGAAACTTATTGAGTAAATAAAAGAAAGCTTTCCTTATGTAGTAGTCCAAACCGTTTTTGAAAATATTTCTTAGTTTTTGAGATTAAAATTATTTAATTTACCAAAATTATTACTTAATAATTGATGAAGGTTTTGTTTCAAAAAATCGTATAAAATCAATTATTTATTAAATTCTTTTAATTTTTTCAATTTTTAACACGAAAATTAATCCTCTTTTTAATGCAAGCAATCGCTTTTAAAAATTTCTTTTGGTTCCTGAGAAAAATATTCTTAAACTTCAATCACGATTTTTAATTCAACAATTTTTCTCTTTCATCTTTAAAAATTCATATAAAATCGATTTATTTATGAATTGATTCAAAACTTATTGAGTAGATAAAAGAAAGCTTTTCCTATTTAGTGGTCCAAACCGTTTTTGAAAATATTTCTTAGTTTTTGAGATTAAAATTATTTAATTTATTACAATTATTACTTTATAATTGATGATCGTTTTATTTCAAAAATCATATAATATCAATTTGTTAATAAATTTTTTTAATTTTTTCAATTTTTAACACAAAAATTAATCCTCTATTTAATGAAAGCGACCGTTTTTAACAATTCCTTTTGGTTCTTAAGAAAAAATGCTTAAGTTCAATCTCGATTTTTAATTCAACAATTTTTCTCTTTCAATTTAAAAAATTCATATAAAATCGATTTATTTATGAATTGATTCGAAACTTATTGAGTAGATAAAAGAAATCTTTCCCTATTTAGTGGTCCAAAGCGTTTTAAAAAATATTTCTTAGTTTTTGAGATAAAAATGTTTTAATTCACCAAAATTATTACTTAATAATTGATGAAGGTTTTGTTTTAAAAAAATCATATAAAATCAATTTGTTATTAAATTCTTTTAATTTTTTCAATTTTTAACACAAAAATTAATCCTCTTTTTAATGAAAGCGACCGTTTTTTAAAATTCCTTTTGGTTCTTGAGAAAAAAATTCTTAAAGTTCAATCCCGATTTTGAATTCAACAATTNGAGTAAGCCAGCTTTGAAATTGTGGCTACATTTTAGTGGCCGGTTTTTTTTGCCGGTCAGCATATTTTTCTAAACATAGTTTGACCTGAATTTCAACTTTGTTGTGTTCAAGGATATCAGTTCGGTTTTTTTCAATTGTATGGGGTAGAATAATAGGAGAAAACAACAATCGCTTCCTATAAACATTGCTTTTGTAGTTAGAAAACGCTGAAACTGATTCCCATTTATGAGTACTTGATTTTATTGGTATATAAAAGACGTTGAAAATCTTCTAGATCTTAATAAAACTGGTTTCAGCATTTTTCTGAATATGCCGCGACACTTTATTGAATATATTATGTCGTCGGGGAAGCATGTTGGAATGACAGTTTCATAGTTAGCTGTAGTTTCCAAGAACTTTGTTAACTATAACTTTAAAACTTTCCCATGTCCCTTTTTGTTTTTGACCGACTACTTCTATTAATATTTCAAATTCTCTACTTTGACTTCTTCCTTCTGGGAGTTTAAGAGAATTCTAATACAACGGAAATGAATCCTTGGCATTAAGGCAAAAATTATTTGGGGGATAAAATCATGCGTCCTATACTAGATGATGGGTTTGCGGTGCAAGCTGTGTGTCTTGAAACAGCTGTGCTAGTAGTTGAGAGAAGCTCCGACATCAAACACCAATGAACAACATGCCACTTTGCTTCTTGTCTGTGTTAAATGGAAGGCTTGGTGTTATGTAGTTTTCGTGATAACACTGTGTTCGTAGATACCTTTTATCTTCGGCAACATATCCATTTAATTCAACAATTTTTGTCTATCAACTTCAAAAATTCATAAAAAATCGATTTATTTATGAATTGATTCGAATCTTATTGAGTAGATAAAAGAAAGCTTTCCCTATTTAATGGTCCAAACCGTTTTTGAAAATATTTCTTAGTTTTTGAGATAAAAATGTTTTAATTTACCAAAATAATTACTTAATAATTGATGAAAGTTTTGTTTCAAAAAATTCTATAAAATTAATTTGTTAATAAATTTTTTCAATTTTCTACTCAAAAATTAATCCTCTTTTTAGTGAAAGCGACCGTTTTCAAAAATTCCTTTTGGTTCTTGAAAAAAAAATGCTTAAAGTTCAATCTCGATTTTTAATTCAACAATTTTTCTCTTTCAACTTTAAAAATTCATATAAAATCGATTTATTTATGAATTGATTTGAAACTTATTGAGTAGATAAAAGAAAGCTTTCCCTATTTACCGGTCAAATCCGTTTTTGAAAATATTTCTTCGTTTTTGAGATAAAAATGTTTTAATTTACCAAAATTATTACTTAATAATTGATGAAGGTTTTGTTTCAAAAAATGATATAAAATCAATTTGTTAATATATTTTTTTAATTTTTTCAATTTTTAACACAAAAATTAATCCTCTTTTTAATGAAAGCGACCGTTTTTGAAAATTCCCTTCGGTTCTTGAGAAAAAATTTTTTAAAATTCATTCCCGATTTTTAATTCATTAATGTTTCTTATTCAACTTTAAAAATTCATATATAATCGATTTATTTATGAATCAATTCGAATCTTTTTGAGTAGATAAAAGAAAGTTTTCCCTATTTAGTGGTCCAAACCGTTTTTAAAAATATTTCTTAGTTTTTGAGATAACAATGTTTTAATTCACCAAAATTATTACTTAATAATTGATGAAGGTTTTATTTCAAAAAATCATATAAAATCAATTTCTTATTAAATTTTTTTAATTTTCTCAATTTTTAATTGAAAAATTAATCCTCTTTTTAATGAAAACAACTGTCTTTAAAATTTCCTTTTGGATCTTGAGAAAAAGATTCTTAAAGTTCCATCCCGATTTTTAATTCAACAATTTTTCTCTTTCAACTTTAAAAATTCATATAAAATCGATTTATTTATGAATTGATTCGAAACTTATTGAGTAGATAAAAGAAATCTTTCCCTATTTAGTGGTCCAAACCGTTTTTGAAAATATTTCTTAGTTTTTGAGATAAAAATGTTTTAATTTACCAAAATTATTACTTAATAATTGATGAATGTTTTATTTCAAAAAATCATATAAAATCAATTTCTTATTAAATTTTTTAAATTTTCTCAATTTTTAACTCAAAAATTAATCCTCTTTTTAATGAAACCGACCGTTCTTAAAAATTTCTTTTGGTTCTTGAGAAAAAAATGCTTAAAGTTCAATCACGTTTTTTAATTCAACAATTTTTCTCTTTCAACTTTAAAAATTCATATAAAATCGATTTATTTATAAATTGATTCGAAACTTATTGAATAGATAAAAGAAATCTTTCCCTATTTAGTGGTCCAAACCGTTTTTGAAAATATTTCTTAGTTTTTAGGATAAAAATGTTTTAATTTACCAAAATTATTACATAATAATTGATGAAGGTTATGTTTCAAAAAATCATATAAAATCAATTTTTTATTAAATTTTTTTAATTTTTTCAACTTTTAACTCAAAAATTAATCCTCTTTTTAATGAAAGCAACCGTTTTTAAAAATTCCTTTTGGTTCCTGAGAAAAATATTCTTAAAGTTCAATCCCGATTTTTAATTCAACAATTTTTCACTTTCAACTTTAAAAATTCATATAAAATCGATTTATTTATGAATTGATTCGAAACTTATTGAGTAGATAAAAGAAAGCTTTCCCTATTTAGTGGTCCAAACCGTTTTTGAAAATATTTCTTAGTTTTTGAGATAAAAATGTTTTAATTTACTAAAATCATTACTAAATAATTGGTGAAGGTTTTGTTTCAAAAAATCATATAAAATCAATTTGTTAATAAATTTTTTTAATTTTTTCAATTTTCTACTCAAAAATTAATCCTCTTTTTAATGAAACCGACCATTTTTAAAAATTCCTTTTGGTTCTTGAGAAAAAAATTCTTAAAGTTCAATCCCGATTTTTAATTCAACAATTTTTCTCTTTCAACTTTAAAAATTCGTATACAATCGATTTATTTATGAATTGATTCGAAACTTATTGAGTAGATAAAAGAAATCTTTCCCTATTTAGTGGTTCAAAGCGTTTTTGAAAATATTTCTTAGTTTTTGAAATAAAAATGTTTTAATTTACCAAAATTATTACTTAATAATTGGTGAAGGTTTGTTTCAAAAAATCATATAAAATCAATTTGTTAATAAATTTTTTTAATTTTTTCAATTTTTAACACAAAAGTTAATCCTCTTTTTAATGAAAGCGACCGTTTTTAAAAATTCCTTTTGGTTCCTGAGAAAAAAATTCTTAAAGTTCAATCACGATTTTTAATTCAACAATTTTTCTCTTTCAACTTTAAAAATTCATATAAAATCGATTTATTTATGAATTGATTCGAAACTTATTGAGTAGATAAAAGAAAGCTTTCCCTATTTAGTGGTCCAAACCGTTTTTGAAAATATTTCTTAGTTTTTGAGATAAAAATGTTTTAATTTACCAAAATTATTACTTAATAATTGATGAAGGTTTTGTTTCAAAAAATCATATAAAATCAATTTGTTAATAAATTTTTTTAATTTTTTCAATTTTTAACACAAAAGTTAATCCTCTTTTTAATGAAAGCAACCGTTTTTAAAAATTCCTTTTGGTTCCTGAGAAAAATATTCTTAAAGTTCAATCACGATTTTTAATTCAACAATTTTTCTCTTTCAACTTAAAAAATTCATATAAAATCGATTTATTTATGAATTGATTCGAAACTTATTGAGTAGATAAAAGAAAGCTTTCCCTATTTAGTGGTCCAAACCGTTTTTGAAAATATTTCTTAGATTTTGAGATAAAAATGTTTTAATTTACTAAAATCATTACTTAATAATTGGTGAAGGTTTTGTTTCAAAAAATCATATAAAATCAATTTGTTAATAAATTTTTTTAATTTTTTCAATTTTCTACACAAAAATTAATCCTCTTTTTAATGAAAGCAACCGTTTTTAAAAATTCCTTTTGGTTCCTGAGAAAAATATTCTTAAAGTTCAATCCCGATTTTTAATTCAACAATTTTTCACTTTCAATTTTAAAAATTCATATAAAATCGATTTATTTATGAATTGATTCGAAACTTATTGAGTACATAAAAGAAAGCTTTCCCTATTTACTGGTCCAAACCGTTTTTGAAAATATTTCTTAGTTTTTGAGATAAAAATATTTTAATTCACCAAAATTATTACTTAATAATTGATGAAGGTTTTGTTTCAAAAAATCATATAAAATCAATTGGTTATTAAATTCTTTTAATTTTTTCAACTTTTAACACAAAAATTAATCCTCTTTTTAATGAAACCGACCGTTTTTAAATATTCCTTTTGGTTCCCGAGAAAAATATTCTTAAACTTCAATCCCGATTTTTAATTCAACAATTTTTCTCTTTCAACTTTAAAAATTCATATAAAATCGATTTATTTATGAATTGATTCGAAACTTATTGAGTAGATAAAAGAAAGCTTTATTTCATTTGTAGCAACAGTTATTTTTTCAATTTGTAACAGCTTTCTAGAACTTTCCCGGTTGCCGAAGAATGCCAAGCTCTATCCTCGTACTGATTGAGACAATATTGAACTCATGGTCTCTATATTCTATTTTCAAAGATCCTTAATTTCAACGAAATTGAAACGTTCCCCCATTTCCTTATCGTATTTTCTGAGTTTTCCCTCCGCGTGTTTAACAAATCATCTCTTTCACGGTAACGACATCTACCATCTATACGTTTAGATATAATTGAATTCTGTTATGAAAAAAATGGATATTATGCGAATGTTTAACATTTAATGAAAAAAATTCTTATAAATTTTGTATGGGTTTGACAAAGGCAATCGGGACAAAGCAATTTATCATCCCAATATCAAACCACGCTTACCATAAATCTTCCCACATTCTTCGAAAGAGATCAATACTTTCGTTAAAGCTTAAAATCGCCGCTCTCTTTCTATCTATAAATACATTACAAAGTTGATTATTATTTAAAAAAATACGTTAATTATTTATTTTTAGATATGTGATAGATTAAAAGTCCAAAATTAAATCACCGAGTCATCAACTATAAAAAAAAACCGTCCTAAACTTCAAGAAGCCCCTTTGAAAATAAAAAGAAAATGGCAAATACAGCTCATTTAGTTCGGAGACAAAGCTCCCGGGATTTAAACCCCCAAAGATCACTCGATCGACTCGAATTGAGGGAGATGCGGGGGCGTTTGGTTGTCGTTGAAAATGGAAACACGAATAACATGTACGGAGCGACGAACATAGCCTTCGAAGATACAAGCCCCAATTCGAAACAGACCCAAATCAAATCGGCTTCAAGCAGTAAAAGGGGATCCCAAGACGGGAAAGTTTTTAAGCCGGAAAGTGGGGAGGATGATCGGGAATCTTGGGATAGTAAGTTAACATTTTTGTTGGCAACAGTTGGTTACGCCGTTGGATTGGGGAACGTCTGGAGATTTCCCTATTTAGCACAAAAGAACGGCGGAGGAGCGTTTTTGATTCCCTATTTTATTATGTTGGCGGTCGAAGGGATTCCAATTTTTTATCTTGAATTAGCGATTGGGCAAAGGTTGAGGAAAGGTGCCATTGGAGTGTGGAATCAAGTTTCATGTTATCTTTCAGGTAAAAAAAAGTATAAGTTAATTAGATCATTAGTTTTAAAGATTTAAAGTGAGATCAAACATCACGCATTTATCTCAAAAAAACAAAAAGTTCGATTTTTCAACTATTAATTTTGACATATTTGTCAACTTTATAAAAAATCCTTTAAAATGAGTCCAAACTCGACATATTTAACTTTGATATTAATGGAGATACAATCACTTCCGGTTTGAAACGTCAACGTCAATTTTGACATATTTGTCATCTTCATTAAAAAACCTTTAAAATGAGTCCAAAGATGACGCACTTATCTCAAAAAACAAAAAAGTTAGAATAAAAAACATTAAACCCGAAGTTAGCAACAATGAAGATAGCAATTTAATTTTTAAATATTAATACCAACCTTAATTTTTTATTTTTTTTTTTTATATTTTTGTTTTTGTGACAAATATTAAGACATTTTATAAAAATTAAGAATATGTCAAAATGACATTGACATTTCAAACCGGAAGTTGCTTATATCTCGAGTAATATTGGAATTAAACGTATCATGTTTGGACTCATTTTAAAGGATTTTTCACGACGATTACAAATATGTCAAAATTGACGTTGACATTCTTAACCGGAAGTTGACCATAACTTTATTAATATTGAAGATAAATATGTCGTGTTTGTACTCATTTTAAAGGATTTTTAATGAAGATTGCAAATATGTCAAAATTGAGGTTGGCATTTTAAACCTGGAGTTAGTTATCATATAATAGAAATTTTATAACTGAAGTTAATTTAGTGTTAGTCACTTTTCCGCACTTTCTTGTTATTTTTAACGTGTTTTTTGGGTCATTTCACATTGATTAAAAAAAATCATTTTTTGAAACATCATTTTGACTTTAGTATTTGTGATTACATTTATGACACGACTTGCAGAAACACTCTGTATAATGTTTTTTATTCTAACTTTTTTACTTTTTGAGATAAGTGCGTCATCTTTGGACTCATTTTAAAGGTTTTTTAATGAAGATGACAAATATGTCAAAATTGACGTTGACGTATCAAACCGGAAGTGATTGTAGCTCCATTAATATCAAAGTTAAATATGTCGACTTTGGACTCATTTTAAAGGTTTTTTAATGAAGATGACAAATATGTCAAAATTGACGTTGACGTATCAAACCGGAAGTGATTGTAGCTCCATTAATATCAAAGTTAAATATGTCGACTTTGGACTCATTTTAAAGGTTATTTTATGAAGATTATAAATATAATAATAAAATTAAAGTTGACGTTGACAGCTGAAATTTTTTTTTGACGACTAAACCAGAATGTGTCTAGTTCACGTTCTAGACGGCTAAACCCGAATGATTCTAGTTGATAGTGCTAGTATAAAACTAGAACTAACACTAGACCTAGCGAATTTATTTTGGGAAAATGATATTTATTTAAAATAGAATTATTGAAACAACCGGTTTCGGCTTTTCAACATCTTCAAAAGGTATTTTAATATTTTATATATACAATATATCAATATGTAAGTCGATAATTTACGTTTTCTTTACTTTATTTTTTTAATTATTACAGTTAACGAGTTGATTGGGTTTAGGTTGGTTTGTTTTAGGATTGGGTTGGGTTGGATTGCTTTAGAGTTAAACCCACACTGTCTAGTTTGCACTACAACAACATTTCTAATGATAATGCTAGTATAAAACTAGAATTAACTCTAGACCTAGATCTAGAATTATTCAGATTTAGCCGCGCGTCTCTAAAGACGGCTAAACCCGAATGATTCTAGATCTAGGTATAGTGTTAGTTCTAATTTTACATTAGCACTATTACCATGTAGAACTAACACTATACCTAGAACTAGAATCATTTGGGTTTAGCCACTCATCTCTAAAGACGGCTAAAGCCGAATGATTCTAATTCTAGGTATAGTGTTAGTTCTAGTTTTACACTTGCACTGTCACTAGAACCAGAGGCGTTGCTACCGGGGGGTGCAAGGGGTGCACTGCATCCGGGCGCCGCCTAAAAGGGGGCGCCGGCGCCTTTTTAATGTTTTCTCCAACAAATGTGTTTAGACCTGTCAGCAGTAGCTAGTCTTCAGAAAGCTGTATTTAGTCTCCACAAAGCAATTTTAGTCTTTAAAAAGCAGTATTTAGTGTTCCAGACGCTGTATTTAGACCTGTCGGAAGTATCTAGTCTTCAGAAAGCACTATTTAGTCTTCTAGAAGCAGTATCTAGTCTTCTGCCAAAGTTATGTATGTTTTCTCCAAAATATTTTATCTTTCTTTTGCAGTATTTAGACCTGTTAGCAGTATCTAGTCTTCAGAAAGCAGTATTTAGTCTTCTAGAAGCAGTATCTAGTCTTCTGCCAAAGTTATGTATGTTTTCTCCAAAATATTTTATCTTTCTTTTGCAGTATTTAGACCTGTTAGCAGTATCTAGTCTTCAGAAAGCAGTATTTAGTCTTCTAGAAGCAGTATCTAGTCTTCTGCCAAAGTTATGTATGTTTTCTCCAAAATATTTTATCTTTCTTTTGCAGTATTTAGACCTGTTAGCAGTATCTAGTCTTCAGAAAGCAGTATTTAGTCTTCTAGAAGCAGTATCTAGTCTTCTGCCAAAGTTATGTATGTTTTCTCCAAAATATTTTATCTTTCTTTTGCAGTATTTAGACCTGTTAGCAGTATCTAGTCTTCAGAAAGCAGTATTTAGTCTTCTAGAAGCAGTATCTAGTCTTCTGCCAAAGTTATGTATGTTTTCTCCAAAATATTTTATCTTTCTTTTGCAGTATTTAGACCTGTTAGCAGTATCTAGTCTTCAGAAAGCAGTATTTAGTCTTCTAGAAGCAGTATCTAGTCTTCTGCCAAAGTTATGTATGTTTTCTCCAAAATATTTTATCTTTCTTTTGCAGTATTTAGACCTGTTAGCAGTATCTAGTCTTCAGAAAGCAGTATTTAGTCTTCTAGAAGCAGTATCTAGTCTTCTGCCAAAGTTATGTATGTTTTCTCCAAAATATTTTATCTTTCTTTTGCAGTATTTAGACCTGTTAGCAGTATCTAGTCTTCAGAAAGCAGTATTTAGTCTTCTAGAAGCAGTATCTAGTCTTCTGCCAAAGTTATGTATGTTTTCTCCAAAATATTTTATCTTTCTTTTGCAGTATTTAGACCTGTTAGCAGTATCTAGTCTTCAGAAAGCAGTATTTAGTCTTCTAGAAGCAGTATCTAGTCTTCTGCCAAAGTTATGTATGTTTTCTCCAAAATATTTTATCTTTCTTTTGCAGTATTTAGACCTGTTAGCAGTATCTAGTCTTCAGAAAGCAGTATTTAGTTTTTTAGAAGCAGTATCTAGTCTTCTGCCAACGTTATGTATGTTTTGTTCTTGATACTGACAGCTACTTCTTTCTGGGTGTCTATCATCATCTTTTTGGGAGCCTCTTATTATCTATACGGATCTTGTACCACCCGGTACCTCATTTCTGCAGCTGTTACTTTGCTTTTGTGCTTATCCTGTATTGGCAAAGTTTCCGTATTGGTGATTTTTTGTCCTGTGCAATAACAAGACAAGTCCATAGGTTTCTTGTTCATATTCTTCGCATTCTTTTATTGAACACATAAGTATAGCCATGAAAAATCATGTTTGGTTTATAATCAATTTTTTGTTTTCTCTCTGAACAGTAATTTCAGACTTCATGTGGACTTTGAACAATGTAATTCCTGTTTTTTGCTGAAGTCTAGTTTATAACTATTGCAATTTCAGACTTTTTCTTGCAAATTAACCTTCTGACCAGAGTATTCTCGACTATTCCCTTAAGTTTGGTTTTTCACCAGTATAGTTCTGAAATTTTTGCTGAAGTATGTATTATGATTGTTCCAGTCTTTTTAAGTTTATTTATATTTCTTTGATTATATATTTTTTTTAATGAAAATGCATTTTTTAATTTTTTTAAATCAAAATGAATTTTTAATTTTTCCCCCGCATATTGGACGCTCCCCCTCGCATTCCGCTCAAAATGCTTGGGGGGAGGGGGGGGCACTCCGGTTCCCGCACCCTGGCACTGACTAGAACTAACATTATACCTAGAACTAGAAACATTTCGGTTTAGCTGTACGTCTCTTAAGACGACTGAACCCGAATGATTTTAGTTCTTGGTCTAACGCAGCATAATAATTAAAACTAGAACTAAAACTAGACCTAGAACTAGAAAGTTTCGGGTTTAGCCGTGCGTCTGAAGACATACATAACGTTGGCAGAAGACTAGATACTGCTTCTAGAAGACTAAATACTGCTTTCTGAAGACTAGATACTTCCGACAGGTCTAAATACAGCGCCTGGAACACTAAATACTGCTTTTTAAAGACTAAAATTGCTTTGTGGAGACTAAATACTGCTTTCTGAAGACTAGCTATTGCTGACAGGTCTAAATACTGCAAAAGAAAGATAAGATATTGTTGGAGAAAACATTAAAAAGGCGCTGGCGCCCCCTTTTAGGCGGCGACCGTGTGCAGTGCACCCCTTGCACAACCCGGTAGCACCGCCTCTGGTTCTAATGACAGAGCAAGTGTAAAATTAGAACTAACACTATACCTAGAAGTAGAATCATTCGGGTTTAGCCGTCTTTAGAGACGTGTGGCTGAACCCAAATGATTCTAGTTCTAGGTATAGTGCTAGTTCTACATGGTAATAGTGCTAGCGTAAAACTAGAACTAACATTAGACCTAGAACTAGAAAGTTTCGGGTTTGGCCGTCTTTAGAGACGCGCGGCTAAATCTGAATGATTCTAGAATCTGTATCTGTAGTGACAGTGCTTTATAATATTAGAACTAACACTATACCTAGAACTAGAACCATTCAGGTTTAGCCGTCTTTAGAGACGTGTGGCTAAACCTAAATGATTCTATCTGAACCCGAATGATTTTAGTTCTTGGTTTAGCGCTGCATAACAATTAAAACTAGAACGAGCCGTACGTCTTTAGACGCACGGCTAAACCCGAAACTTTCTAGTTCTAGATCTAGTGTTAGTTCTAGTTTTACGCTAGCACTATTACTATGTAGAACTAGCACTATACCTACAACTAGAATCATTTGGGTTTAGCCACACGTCTAAAGACGGCTAAACCCGAATGATTCTAGTTGTAGGTATAGTGTTAGTTCTAATATTACACTTGCACTGTCACTAGAACTAACATTATACCTAGAACTAGAAACATTTAGGTTTAGACGTCTTAGTGATAGTACTAAAATTAGTTCTAGTTTTATCTTAAATGAAATATCTCAACTGACACGACGTTATCATAAATACAACTTAATTTGCATTTGTACCAGAAAGAAAATTTTAACAACAACAATGAATTAAATTGTTTATTCAGCCTCAAAGTTTAGAATCAGTTCTTTAACACGGTTAAAAGTATTNCTTAAGACGACTAAACCCGAGTGTTTCTAGTTCTAGGTATAGTGTTAGTTCTAATGCTAGTGTTAGTTCTAAGTCTAGTGCTAATTCCAGTGCTACTATTAGCTCAAATTTTAATTGTGATTCAGCGTCAGGTTGTCATATATTTTTATTGAACTAAAACTAAAACCAGAACGTCTTATCGTAAAATAAGAAATTGTTGAAGTGGAGATTTTCACGTAATGCGCTTTATCAACGTTGGGTGGCGCTCAATCTTCATCCCACTTTAACAAATTTCGTTTCGCTCGAACGCTTCTTTTACCCCCAACACTTTCGTGACTTTTTCGTTTATTTAAAAAAAATGGTTTAAACTTGAAAGCTACATCGATTTTTATAAAAGCTTTTAAACATTTTTAATTTTAATTGTATTACTTTTTTTAAGGAATTGGAATAAGTAGTGCTGTCGTATCATTCAACGTAGCCTTATATTATAACACCATAATTGCTTGGTGCTTATTTTATTTAGCACAAAGCTTTCAATCGGAATTACCTTGGTCTGAATGTCCCAATATGTATTTTCCGAATGGATCTTATTCTCCAGAACCTGAATGTACAGTAAGTACCAATTAATTTTTACCAATTAATATTAAATTTTTATGGATTAATTTGTTTTAGGCAAGTAGTCCAACTCAATATTTTTGGTACCGCCAAACTTTAATGGTATCAGACGACATCAACACCCCACAAGTTTTTAATTGGAAAATTGCTTTGTCTTTAGTCGTGGCTTGGATTTTGGTTTATATGTGTATGATAAAAGGAATTGCATCTTCAGGAAAAGTCGTTTATGTAACGGCAACTTTCCCTTACATAGTTTTAATAATATTTTTCTTCCGCGGAATAACATTAAAAGGAGCCTCCGACGGCTTAAGACACCTTTTCACCCCAAAATGGCACACAATTTTAGATCCGGTCGTTTGGTTGGAAGCTGGAACCCAAATTTTCTTTTCACTCGGCCTAGCTTTCGGTGGATTAATAGCGTTTAGTTCTTATAATCCTGTTAATAATAATTGTTATCGAGACGCTTTAATGGTTTCGATGACGAATTGTTTCACCTCGATGTTTGCTGGAATCGTGGTTTTTTCTATAATCGGATTTAAGGCGACGATGGTGTACGAAAGATGTCTCGATGATAGAAATGAAACTTTACGGTATATCTTTGGGGCAAATTTTACCGAGATTCTTGGTAATAAAGAATTAAAAAGTGGAGGAATTTTTAATTTTACTGGAATAAATGGAAATTTTCGAAGCGTTGTTATTCCGGAACTTCCAATTTGTGATTTAGAAAAAGAATTGGGAAATGTAAAAAAATAAATAATTATTAAAGTTTTCTACTATAAAAATTTCAAATTAATTTTTACTAAAAGATGGCGCTGATAGTTTTGTCAATATTTCTGTCATATTTAGTTATAATGAAATAAAAAGAATCGTTATAAATTTAATCTGACGTATTTTGCATCGGGATTTGGTTCTGCACCAGCATAATCTACAATTAATTTAATGTAATCAATGATAGACAAAGCCGAGTATTAACGATTGGCTTTGAAGAAATTGGAAATTGTCCCAAAACTGTTGGATTGAGCTGAATTGCGTTATGCTTATTACAATATGTTTCAGTATTAATTCTTACTCTTCTTCGTCCAGGTGAAGACGCAAGAATCAGAGAAAATGTTAATCGTAGGCACTTATGATTAATGACAGTATTTCGTGGACGAGGTTGTAGCTTTTTGTAAATAACTCGAAAACGATGCGTCTAAACAAAAATTTCTAAGAATGAAAATAATTTTAAAATGAAATAGGCTTTTAGAATCAGTTGCAAAATTTAAGGGTTTATGATATAATCAAAAAGTTTAAAGGAAATAACCTTTGTGAACACCTGTATAGCATTGATTCCGTGGTTGCATATTTTCAAAAGTGATCTTAAACGATTTTTCATGTTAAATTTGCATTGTGTAACAAATTTTATTTTTCTAAGATAAACCATATTGAAAATATTTAAGAAAATGTCTCTTTTAGGTGTTGGACACTGCAGATAATATCAAGTTCAACCCCAATAGGAGTTCTTTTATTGAATATAACTTTATTTATCATTAGCAACCTCATTGTAACAATCCCAATACGATATATAAAATCTCATCAACAACAATTTTTTCGAATTTCCCATTTTTCGCTGATTAAGTTTTAAAAATTCGTATAAAATCCAGTTCTTGAAATATGAGTATGAAAATTTCCCAAAAAATTAATAAAAGTGTCCTCTTTCCAATGAACCAACCCGTTTTGAAAAATAACTTTTAGTTTTTGAGAAAACAATATTTGAAGTTTTGATAAAATTTTCGATGTTGCAATTTTCAAAATTCGCTATAAAATTAATTTCTTGAAGGATCCTTGTGGAAATATCACCAATTATTAATTAAAGTATCTTCTTTTGAATGCAAAAAGCCGTTTGAAACATCTCGTTTAGTACTTGAGAAATAAATTTTTGAAATAATTGACAATTTTTTCGAATTTTGCAATTTTCGCCGATTAAGTTTTAAAAATTCCTATAAAATCCATTTCTTGAAATATGAGTATGAAAATTTCTCAAAGTGTTAATAAAAGTGTCCTCTTTCCAATAACCTAACCTGTTTTTAAAAATAACTTTCTGTTTTTGAGAAAATAATATTTGAAGTTTTGATAAAATTTTCGATGTTGCATTTTCATCGTAACTTTCAAAATTCGCTATAAAATTAATTTCTTGAAGGATCCTTGTGAAAATATCACCAATTATTATTTAAAGAATCTTCTTTTTAATGTAAGAAGCCGTTTTGAAAAATCGCTTTTAGTTTTTGAGAAATAAATTTTTTAAATAATCGACAATTTTTTCGAATTTTACAATTTTCGCCGATTAAGTTTTAAAAATTAGTATAAAATCCATATCTTGGAATATGAGTATGAAAATTTCCCAAAGTGTTAATAAAAGTGTCCTCTTTCCAATGAACCAATCGGTTTTGAAGAATAACTTTTCGTTTTTGAGAAAACAATATTTGAAGTTTTGATAAAATTTTCGATGTTGCAATTTTTACCGATAACTTTCAAAATTCGTCATAAAATTCATTTCTTGAAGGGTCCTTGTGAAAATATCACCAATTATTAATTAAAGTATCTTCTTTTTAATGCAAAAAACCGTTTTGAAGCATCACTTTTAGATCTTGAGAAATAAGTTTTTGAAATGATCGACAACCTTTACGAATTTTGCAATTTTCGCCGATTAAATTTTAATAATTCGTATAAAATTTATTTCTTGGAATATGAGTTTTAAAATTTCCCAAAGTGTTAATAAAAGTGTCCTCTTTCCAATGAACCAACACGTTTTGAAAAATAACTTTTAGTTTTTGAGAAAACAATGTTTGAAGTTTTGATAAAATTTTCGAGGTTACAATTTCCATCGATAACTTTCAAAATTCGCTATAAAATTAATTTTTTGAAGGATCCTTGTGGAAATATCACCAATTATTAATAAAATTAAAGTATCCTTTTTTTAATTGAAAAAGCCGTTTTGAAAAATCACTTTTAGTTCTTAAGAAATAAATTTTTTAAATGATCGAACATTTTTTCGAATTTTGCAATTTTCGAGGATTAAGTTTTAAAAATTCGTATAAAATCCATTTCTTGGAATATGAGTATGACAATTTGCCAAAGTGTTAATAAAAGTGTCCTCTTTCCAATGAACCGACCCGTTTTGAAAAACAACTTTTAGTTTTTGGGAAAACAATATTTGAAGTTTTGATAAAATTTTCGATGTTACAATTTTCATCGATAACTTTTAAAATTCGTTATAAAATTAATTTCTGGAACGATCCTTGTGGAAATATCACCAATTATTAATTAAAGTATCCTTTTTTTAATTCAAAGAGCCGTTTTGAAAAGTCACTTTTAGTTCTTGAGAAATAAGTTTTTGAAATGATCGACAATGTTTTCAAATTTTGCAATTTTTGCCGATTAAATTTTAATAATTCGTATAAAATCGATTTCTTGGAATATGAGTATGAAAATTTCCCAAAGTGTTGATAAAAGTGTCCTCTTTCCAATGAACCAATCCGTTTTGAAAAATAACTATTGGTTTTTGAGAAAATAATATTTGAAGTTTTGATAACATTTTCAAGGTTGCTATTTTCATCCATAACTTTCAAAATTCGCTATAAAATTAATTTCTTGAAGGTTCCTTGTGGAAATGTCACCAATTATTAATTAAAGTATCCTCTTTTTAATGCAAAAAGCCGTTTTGAAAAATCACTTTTAGTTCTTGAGAAATAAATTTTTGAAATAATCGACAATTTTTTCGAATTTTTCAATTTTCGCCGATTAAGTTTTAAAAATTCGTATAAAATCCAGTCCTTGGAATATGAGTATGAAAATTTCTCAAAGTGTTAATAAAAGTGTCCTCTTTCCAATGAACAAATCCGTTTTGAAAAATAACTTTTGGTTTTTGAGAAAATATTATTTGAAGTTTTGATAACATTTTCGAGGTTGCTATTTTCATCCATAACTTTCAAAATTCGATATAAAATTAATTTCTTGAAGGATCCTTGTGGAAATATCACCAATTATTAATTAAAGTATCTTCTTTTTAAAGCAAAAAACCGTTTTGAAAAATCACTTTTAGTTCTTGAGAAATAAATTTTTGAAATGATCGACAATTTTTTCGAATTTTGCAATTTTCGCCGATTAAGTTTTAAAAATTCGTATAAAATCCTCTTGGAATATGAGTATAAAAATTTCTCAAAGTGTTAATAAGAGTGTCCTCTATCCAATGAACCAACCCGTTTTGAAAAATAACTTTTAGTTTTTGAGAAAACAATATTTGAAGTTTTAATAAAATTTTTGAGGTTGCAATTTTTATCAATAACTTTCAAAATTCGTCATAAAATTCATTTCTTGAGGGGTCTTTGTGAAAGTATCATCAATTATTAATTAAAGTGTCTTCTTTTTAATGCAAAAAGCCGTTTTGAAAAATCACTTTTAGTTCTTGAGAAATAAATTTTTGAAATAATCGACAATCTTTTCGAATTTAACAATTTTCGCCGATTAAGTTTTAAAAATTCGTATAAAATCGATTTCTTGGAATATGAGTATGAAAATTTCGCAAAATGTTGACAATTGTGTGCTCTTTCCAATGAACCAATCTGTTTTGAAAAATAACTTTTAGTTTTTGAGAAAACAATATTTGAATTTTTGATAAAATTTTCGATGTAGCAATTTTCATCGATAACTTTCAAAATTCGCTATAAAATTAATTTCTTGAAGGATCCTTGTAGAAATATCACCAATTATCAATTAAAGTATCTTCTTTTTAATGCAAAAAGCCGTTTTGAAAAATCATTTTTAGTACTTGAAAAATAAATTTATAAAATGATCGACAATCTTTTCGAATTTAGCAATTTTCGCCGATTAAGTTTTAAAAATTCGTATAAAATCGATTTCTTGGAATATGAGAATGAAAATTTCCCAAAATGTTAATAATTATGTGCTCTTTCCAATGAACCAACTCGTTTTGAAAAATAACTTTTAGTTTTTGAGAAAACAATATTTGAAGTATAGACAAAATTTTCGATGTAGCAATTTTCATCGATAACTTTCAAAATTCGCTATAAAATTAATTTCTTGAAGGATCCTTGTGGAAATATCACCAATTATCAATTAAAGTATCTTCCTTTTAATGCAAAAAGCCATTTTGAAAAATCATTTTTAGTACTTGAGAAATAAATTTTTAAAATGATCGACAATCTTTTCGAATTTAGCAATTTTCGCCGATTAAGTTTTAAAAATTCGTATAAAATCGATTTCTTGGAATATGAGTATGAAAATTTCCCAAAATGTTGATAATTGCGTGCTCTTTGCAATGAACCAACCCGTTTTAAAAAATAACTTTTAATTTTTGAGAAAACAATATTTGAAGTTTTGATAAAATTTTCGAGGTTGCAATTTTCATCGATAACCTTCAAAATTTGCCATAAATTTAATTTCTTTAAGAATCCCTGTGGAGATATCACTAATTATTAATTAAAGTATCTTCTTTTTAATGCAACAAGCCATTTTGAACAATCACATTTAGTTCTTGAGAAATAAATTTTTGAAATGATCGACAGTTTTTTCAAATTTTGCAATTTTCGCCAATTAAGTTTTAAAAATTCGTATAAAATGCAGTTCTTGGAATATGAGTATGAAAATTACCCAAAGTGCTAATAAAAGTATCCTCTTTCCAATGAACCAACCCGTTTTGAAAAATAACTTTTAGTTTTTGAAAAAACAATATTTGAAGTTTTAATAAAATAAAAATTTTTTCGAATATTGCAATTTTTGCGGATTAAGTTTTAATAATTCGTATAAAATCCAGTTCTTGGAATATGAGTATGAAAATTTTCCAAAATGTTAATAATTATGTGCTCTTTCCAATGAACCAACTCGTTTTGAAAAATAACTTTTAGTTTTTGAGAAAACAATATTTGAAGTTTTAATAAAATTTTTGAGATTGCAATTTTTATCAATAACTTTCAAAATTCGTCATAAAATTCATTTCTTGAGGGGTCTTTGTGAAAATATCACCAATTATTAATTAAAGTGTCTTCTTTTTAATGCAAAAAGCCGTTTTGAAACATCACTTTTAGTTCTTGAGAAATAAATTTTTGAAATGATCGACAATTTTTTCGAATTTTGCAATTTTCGAGGATTAAGTTTGAAAAATTCGTATAAAATCGATTTCTTGGAATATGAGTATGTAAATTTCCCAAAGTGTAAAAAGTATTTGAAATTTTGATAAAATTTTCGATGTTGCAATTTTTTTCGCAAAATCACTATCCATTCCATCACTAGTTTCATTTTAACTCTGGAATTTGTGATTAAAATTATGCCACGACTTACAGAAACATCTGTATGTTGTCAAAATATTTTTTATTTTAAACACTTAAACGTTTAATTAATTTGAAATATCAGTAGAAAACTTTAATAAAAAAAAACACCATAATTTTTCTATAATATCGATTTGTTGAAACATTTTTATTTTTAGTCCGCTTCCGGAACAGGCCTGGCATTTATAATTTTCACCGAGGCGATAAATCAATTTCCGGGAGCCCCGTTTTGGTCGATCCTGTTCTTTCTAATGTTATTTACCCTCGGAATCGATTCTCAATTCGGCACGTTAGAGGGTGTAGTCACCTCGATTGTGGACATGAAACTTTTCCCGGATCTGCGAAAGGAAATATTAACAGGCGTGATTTGTTTAACGTGTTGCCTTCTTTCCATGGGGTTTGCCCACGGAGCCGGAAACTACATTTTTATACTTTTCGATAATTTTAGTGGAAATTTTCCCTTATTAATTATAGCGTTGTTTGAATGTATAGCGGTTGCGTATGTTTATGGATTAAAAAGGTATTCAAATTTAAATTTTTTTATAATTTATCTATGTCTCTTATAAATGGGGATGAATTTAGATTTGCAGATGATATTGAGATGATGACTGGGCAACGACCGGGTCTTTATTGGTTAATTTGTTGGAAATATTTATCACCTTTGACTATGATTTCGATTTTAATGGCCAGTATAATTGAAATTATCACCGACGGATCCGGATATCCGGCTTGGATCGCATCCGAAGGGAAAACCGAGAGGCATTCATGGCCCGTATGGGCCATCGTTTTGATATCCGTTGTTATTTTAATTTCTGTTATCTGGATCCCTTTGGTGGCAATATGCAGGTACAAATCGATTAAAATTCATTTAATTTAACGATTATTAATAATTCAATTTACAAAATAGATTCTTTGGAATAATTATAATCGAAGATGAAGAGAAAGCGTGGTTTCCAGCGAACGATTTGAAAGAATTCCATGGAATTATGCCCCATGAAGTGACGACTGCTGAGAATTTATTGTTTTGTATAAGAGCTGATGGAACTGAAGGGTTGTGTTGCCCCACCGGATTTAATTATGACGATGATTTCGAAAATTAGTAATTCTTATTACAAATAAATAAATATTATAGGATACTGCCCGATGTTTGTAGTGTATATAATTTATAACAAAACAAAATGAAATTATGAATAATGACAATAATAATATAAATACAATAATTTTTGATAGATTTTAGCACTTAATTTTTAAACATTAACGATAAAGATGATCTCAATGTATTTAAAGAAATTAAGTAATACGTAATAATTTTTAGTTTATAATATATTTATTAATAATAACACCCAAATGATGAATATTAAATAAAAATCAATAAAAAAAATAACTTAGTTTACGTCAGAACATGTGATAAGCTAGCACAAAATATTTAATTGTTGAACTTGAATGGTGAATAGCTTCTGTAAACTTAGCAAATATAAAAAGTGTAGCGATTAAAAAAAAAAATAATAATAATTAATATATTTAAAATAATCATGTTTTGCTTTTTTGAAAATCAAAAAATAACGAGTATTTTTCTACATACTTAGTACTACATCAACGAAAGAAGAAAAAAATTAAATAAAACAAAAATTGTACTTTAGGAAAAGCGATTTTTTTACATATCACAAAACAAACGCATATCTAACTTAATTTTTATTATTGAGAAAAAAGAAACGTTTGTATTATTATTAATTATTTATTTAATTTTGATTTTAAAACGATTTTTTATATCGAATCTCATACTTGTCAATTTACGATTAGGAAAACGTATATAAATTATTGACTCGTTGTTTAATAAGTATAAACAGCGATAAATATAACGAATACTTATGTATAACTGACAATAATAAACGAACGAAATAAAATGTATAATCAAAATTGAAAGAAAATGCTTCGTGTGCAATTAGTAATCAAGAATAAATTGAACGAGTTATGGAGGAAAAAATTATGTATAAATGTACAAATATTAATATGTATATAAAAATACAAACTGTTATTAAAATAATAAAGGATTCAACGTTAATTAATTGTTTTCGATTATTTCATTCTTAAGATACCTAACAACAGAGTTGAATTTAAAAAGTCGCATCAATGGGATTTATAGGAACGAAGAAATAATTTTTGGTGTGTTGAAACTAGATTAAATTTGCTATAAAACGGTTCATATTTCAGCTTAATATCTCAATTAATTCTTGAGATACGATCTTTTTAAAAATTGGTTTTTATAAACATCACCAATCAAAAGTGATTTGATAGGGACGAATTAAAAAAATCGTAACGTCTAAATTTTTAGAGATAAAAAAACGATTTTATTCACAATAATAACTAATTAAATTTGCTTTAAAATGGTTTTTACTTCAATTTGATATCTTAATTAGTTCTTGAGTTACGATTTTTTAAATAAATTAGTATCTACTTAACCTCTATAACGACAGAGTTATATTTAAAAAATCGCATCAATGAGATTTATAGAATCGAAATAATAATTTTTGGTGTGTTGAAACTAGATTAAATTTGTTATAAAATGGTTCTTATTTCATCTTAATATTTCAATTAATTCTTGAGATATGATCTTTTTAAAAATTGGTATTTATAAACATCACCAATCAAAAGTGGTTTTATATGGATGAATTAAAAAAATCGTAACGTCGAAATTTTTAGAGATAAAAAAACGATTTTATTCACATTAATAATTAATTAAATTTGCTTTAAAATGGTTTTTACTTCAATTTGATATCTCAATTAGTTCTTGAGTTACAATTTTTTAAATAAATTAGTATAAACTTAACCTCTATAACGACAGAGTTAAATTTAAAAAATCGCATCAATGAGATTTATGGAATCGAAATAATAATTTTTGGTATGTTGAAACTACATTAAATTTGCTATAAAACGGTTCATATTTCAGCTTAATATCTCAATTAATTCTTGAGATACGATCTTTTTAAAAATTGGTTTTTATAAACATCACCAATCAAAAGTGATTTTATAGGGATGAATTAAAAAAATCGTAACGTCGAAATTTTTAGAGATAAAAAAACGATTTTATTCACAATAATAATTAATTAAATTTGCTTTAAAATGGTTTTTACTTCAATTTGATATCTTAATTAGTTCTAGAGTTACGATTTTTTAAATTAATTAATATCAACTTAACCTCTATAACGACAGAGATGAATTTAAAAAATCGCATCAACGAGATTTATAAAATCGAAATAATAATTTTTGGTATGTTGAAACAACATTAAATTTGCTATAAAATGGTTCTTATTTCATCTTAATATCTCAATTAATTCTTGAGATACGATCTTTTAAAAAATTGGTTTTTATAAACATCACCAATCAAAAGTGATTTGATAGGGATGAATTAAAAAAATCGTAACATCGAAATTTTTAGAGATAAAGAAACAATTTTATTCACAATAATAATTAATTAAATTTGCTTTAAAATGGTTTTTATTTCAATTTGATATCTTAATTAGTTCTTGAGTTACGATTTTTTAAATAAATTAGTATCAACTAAACCTCTATAACGACAGAGTTAAATTTAAAAAATCGCATCAGTGAGATTTATAGAATCGAAATAATAATTTTTGGTATGTTGAAACAACATTAAATTTGCTATAAAATGGTTCTTATTTCAGCTTAATATCTCAATTAATTCTTGAGATACGATCTTTTTAAAAATTGGTTTTTATAAACATCACCAATCAAAAGTGGTTTTATATGGATGAATTAAAAAAATTGTAACGTCGAAATTTTTAGATATAAAAAAACGATTTTATTTACAATAATAATTAATTAAATTTGCTTTAAAATGGTTTTTATTTCAATTTGATATCTTAATTAGTTCTTGAGTTACGATTTTTTAAATAAATTAGTATTAACTTAACCTCTATAACGACAGAGTTAAATTTAAAAAATCGCATCAATGAGATTTATAGAATCGAAGAAATAATTTTTGGTGTGTTGAAACTAGATTAAATTTGTTATCAAATGGTTCTTATTTCATCTTAATATCTCAATTAATTCTTGAGATACGATCTTTTTAAAAATTGGTATTTATAAACATCACCAATCAAAAGTGGTTTTATATGGATGAATTAAAAAAATCGTAACATCAAAATTTTTAGAGATAAAGAAACGATTTTGTTCACAATAATAATTAATTAAATTTGCTTTAAAATGGTTTTTATTTCAATTTGATATCTTAATTCGTTCTTGAGTTACGATTTTTTAAATAAATTAGTATCAACTTAACATCTATAACGACAGAGTTAAATTTAAAAAATCGCATCAATGAGATTTATAGAATCGAAATAATAATTTTTGGTATGTTGAAACTACATTAAATTTGTTATAAAATGGTTCTTATTTTATCTTAATATCTCAATTAATTCTTGAGATACGATCTTTTCAAAAATTGGTATTTATAAACTTCACCAATCAAAAGTGGTTTTATATAGATGAATTAAAAAAATCGTAACGTCTAAATTTTTAGAGATAAAGAAACGATTTTATTCACATTAATAATTAATTAAATTTGCTTTAAAATGGTTTTTACTTCAATTTGATGCCTCAATTCGTTCTCGAGTTACGATTTTTTAAATAATTTATAGAATCGAAGATTTATAGAATCGAAGAAACAATTTTTGGTGTGTTGAAACTAGATTAAATTTGCTATAAAATGGTTCTTATTTCATCTTAATATCTCAATTAATTCTTGAGATACGACCTTTTTAAAAATGTTTTACACGAAATGTTTTAAAAAATATCATTTTATTTATTTTTCATTAAATTATCCTCGTTTTCAGAATAAATCGATAAATTTCCTGATTTCTTATAGTTCTCTTCTTCCCCTACAGCTCGTTTTAACACTTTNGAGATACGATCTTTTTAAAAATGTTTTACACGAAATGTTTTAAAAAATATCATTTTATTTATTTTTCATTAAATTATCCTCGTTTTCAGAATAAATCGATAAATTTCCTGATTTCTTATAGTTCTCTTCTTCCCCTACAGCTCGTTTTAACACTTTGCTATGAAGCAAACATCGATGGTTGCATTTTTCACTTTTCCTTTTTAATTTCGTTTCTTGTCTAGGATTAAACAATTTTCGTAATCGTCGCTCTTTCGGATCTGGCGGTCCGTATTCTTCTTCTGAATGAAATAATCCGGTTACATTCTAACAAAGAGATAATCATAAATTAAAAATTAGAAAGGCATTGAACGTGTAGTTACTTTTTTTCGAATAGAGCGAAAAATCTCATAAACCGTTACAGCTGGGATTGGAATTAAAAAAATGGTTAAACAAATAATTTCATGTCGGTCGAAATGTAAAATACCTATGTTGTAGTGAAGAAATTTTGTAACTAATGATACCTAAAAGAAATTTTGTTGAAGAATTAGTTGGAAAAGGGATAAATGAGATCACCCCTAACAAGACTGGTAAACAATTCCAGGTTACTTTCCAAAACATGGCTGGTTGGCTACCTCGCATGTAATGGATATCATCGCAAAATTTTTGCACCCCATAAAGCCAACATACAAAAACGGCGAATAAAAAGACGACTAAACTTTCCATTGTTGATAAAAAACAGAAACTGAAGGCTTCTACAGTGAAAGCTTCTGGAAAATACTAAACATATTTTTAAAAATAATAAAGATAAACAGAAAATAACAAACCTTACTAGAAATACAAGTACTTATCGCTACAATAATAATACAAATAATACTTGAAACGTATTTCGAGTACTTTAAAATAGTTGGATAAGCATCGCAAAACGATCGTTCCAATGTAACTAAATGCATCAATTGATTTCCTAACGTTAACAATAAGCACGTTAAGAAATACAGGATATTCCACATTTGAGGGATTCGACATAAACTTAATGCCATTGGAATTGAGACGAAATACATTTCGACTCCGCGAACCCAATAAACGCGAAAAACGTCGCGTGTCATGTTAGCTGTTGATCTTAGTTTGTATAAGGAAGCCCGCCCGAAAGACATGGTCATAGTCATCACGAGTATATCGAGAATTGTCACTAAAACGGTGGAACCCTCGCGAGTTTCGCCGATGTCGATGAAAGAACCGTGCAAAATGTGAATACCTTTCGCTAAACCCATTAAATTAATTGGATCGGCGATCACCTTTAACCAAGCCTAAAAGGAAAATAATTAAAAATAATAATAAATAGTGTTTGCCAAAAAGTTAGCAACACCCTGGTCTTTTTGGTTTTATTACAATTTTCAGGAAAAAAATATTATCGAAGAAATTGTTAACTTTATAAATCAGAAAAAATACGAAATTTTCAGGGCAGGAAGACTAAGACTAAGGTCTATAGCCCTTTTGGACTCTTTTTTTATATTTATTTTATTTTATATATGTATTTCTTTTCGTATTTCTTATTGTTATAATTTTGATATAAGTCCAAATAAATATTGTTTTCTTCTTCTTCTNCCAAATTTGTAAATCATACGTAATTCGAAATTTTTAAAAAATCATATCAACTGTATATTTAAGAATGATGACATGATGTGTGTGTTAAATTGAAGCTTAATGATTCTAATTTATGATTTAATATAAAAATTATAAAATAATATTATTGAAATTTCGAGGAAATAATTATTAAAGAAGAAATTGTTAAATTTGTAAATCAAATGTAATACGAAATTTTCAAAAAATGATATTAACTGTATTTTTAATAATCATGACATGATATGTATGTTAAATGGAAGCTTGAAGATTCTAGTTTATGATATAATATAAATACTACAAGGTAATATTATTGAAATTTCCATAAAAAAATTATTAAAGAAGAAATTGTCAAATTTGTAAATCATACGTAATACGAAATTTTCAAAAAATGATATTAACTGTATTTTTAAGAATTATGACATGATATGTATGTTACATTGAAGCTTAAAGATTTTAGTTTATGATATGATATAAAAAATACAAGGTAATATTATTGAAATTTCTAGGAAAAATTTATTAAAGAAAAAGTTGTCAAATTTGTAAATTAAATGTAATACGAAATTTTCAAAAAATGATATCAACTGTATTTTTAACAATCATGATATGATAATTACGTTAAATTTAAGCTTAAAGATTCTAATTTATGATATGATATAAAAATTGTCAAATTTGTAAATCAAATGTAATACAAAATTTTCAAAAAATGATATCAACTGTATTTTTATGACATGATATGTATGTTAAATTGAAGCTTAAAGATTCTAGTTTATGATATGATATAAAAACTATAAGGTAATATTATTGAAATTTCCAGAAAAAAATTATTAAAGAAGAAATTGTCAAATTTGTTAATCATACGTAATACGAAATTTCCAGAAAATCATATCAACTGTATTTCTAAGAATCGTGACATGATATGTATGTTAAATTGAAGCTTAAAGATTCTAATTTATGATTTGATATAAAAATTATAAGATAATATTGTTGAAATTTCGAGGAAATAATTATTAAAGAAATTGTCAAATTTGTAAATCAAATGTAATACGAAATTTTCAAAAAATGATATCAACTGTATGTTTAAGATTCATGGCATGATATGCATGTTAAATTGAAGCTTGAAGATTCTAGTTTATGATGTGATATAAAAACTGTTAGGTAATATTATTGAAATTTCCAGGAAAAAATTATTAAAGAAGAAATTGTCAAATTTGTAAATCATACGTAATACGAAATTTTCAAAAAATCATATCAACTGTATATTTAAGAATGATGACATGATATGTGTGGTAAATTGAACCTTAAAGATTCTAGTTTACGATACGATATAACAATTATAAGACAATGTTATTGAAATTTCGAAGAAATAATTATTAAAGAAGAAATTGTTAAATTTGTAAATCATACGTAATTCGAAATTTTTAAAAAATCATATCAACTGTATATTTAAGAATGATGACATGATGTGTGTGTTAAATTGAAGCTTAATGATTCTAATTTATGATTTAATATAAAAATTATAAAATAATATTATTGAAATTTCGAGGAAATAATTATTAAAGAAGAAATTGTTAAATTTGTAAATCAAATGTAATACGAAATTTTCAAAAAATGATATTAACTGTATTTTTAATAATCATGACATGATATGTATGTTAAATGGAAGCTTGAAGATTCTAGTTTATGATATAATATAAATACTACAAGGTAATATTATTGAAATTTCCATAAAAAAATTATTAAAGAAGAAATTGTCAAATTTGTAAATCATACGTAATACGAAATTTTCAAAAAATGATATTAACTGTATTTTTAAGAATTATGACATGATATGTATGTTACATTGAAGCTTAAAGATTTTAGTTTATGATATGATATAAAAACTACAAGGTAATATTATTGAAATTTCTAGGAAAAATTTATTAAAGAAAAAGTTGTCAAATTTGTAAATTAAATGTAATACGAAATTTTCAAAAAATGATATCAACTGTATTTTTAAGAATCATGATATGATAATTACGTTAAATTTAAGAATTATAAGATAATATTATTGAAATTTCGAGGAAATAATTATTACAGAAATTGTCAAATTTGTAAATCAAATGTAATACGAAATTTTCAAAAAATCATATCAACCGTATTTTTAAGAATCATGACATGATATGTATGTTAAATTGAAGCTTAAAGATTCTAGTTTATGATATGATATAAATACTATAAGGTAATATTATTGAAATTTCCATAAAAAAATTATTAAAGAAGAAATTGTCAAATTTGTAAATCGTACGTAATACGAAATTTTCAAAAAATCATATCAACTGTATTTTTAAGAATCATGTCATGATATGTATGTTAAATTGAAGCTTAAAGATTCTAATTTATGATTTGATATAAAAATTATAAGATAATATTATTGAAATTTCGAGGAAATAATTATTAAAGAAGAAATTGTTAAATTTGTAAATCAAATGTAATACGAAATTTTCAAAAAATGATATTAACTGTATTTTTAATAATCATGACATGATATGTATGTTAAATGGAAGCTTGAAGATTCTAGTTTATGATATAATATAAATACTACAAGGTAATATTATTGAAATTTCCATAAAAAAATTATTAAAGAAGAAATTGTCAAATTTGTAAATCATACGTAATACGAAATTTTCAAAAAATGATATTAACTGTATTTTTAAGAATTATGACATGATATGTATGTTACATTGAAGCTTAAAGATTTTAGTTTATGATATGATATAAAAAATATAAGGTAATATTATTGAAATTTCTAGGAAAAATTTATTAAAGAAAAAGTTGTCAAATTTGTAAATTAAATGTAATACGAAATTTTCAAAAAATGATATCAACTGTATTTTTAACAATCATGATATGATAATTACGTTAAATTTAAGCTTAAAGATTCTAATTTATGATATGATATAAAAATTGTCAAATTTGTAAATCAAATGTAATACAAAATTTTCAAAAAATGATATCAACTGTATATTTAAAAATGATGACATGATATGTGGGTTAAATTGAAACTCAAAGATTCTAGTTTATGATATGATATAAAAATTATAAGATAATATTATTGAAATTTCGAGGAAATAATTATTAAAGAAATTATCAAATTTGTGTATCATACGTAATACGAAATTTTCAAAAAATCATATCAACTGTATTTTTAAGAATCATGACGTGATATGTATGTTAAATTGAAGCTTAAAGATTCTAATTTATGATATGATATAAAAATTATAAGATAATATTATTGAAATTTCGAGGAAATAATTATTACAGAAATTGTCAAATTTGTAAATCAAATGTAATACGAAATTTTCAAAAAATGATATCAACTGTATTTTTCAGATTCATGATTTGATATGTATGTTAAATTGAAGCTTGAAGATTTTAATTTATGATATGATATAAAAATTATAAGATAATATTATTGAAATTTTCAGGAAGAAATTATTTAAGAAGACATTGCCAAATTTATAAATTAATGATATGATAAAAAAAAGGGTATTATTAACATTTTGGCGAGCACAATATATAGGTATTACTTTTGTGTTTAATAAAGCTGTTGTATTTACAACTAAGATATCGACAATTATTTCAATGTTATAATCCCTAACCCACATATTAATGGTGTTCATAATTAAAAGTACAAAAGTGATCGTCCATAATTTAGTAATAATCTAAAAAAAAATTAATTAAAATCTTTACAAATACACATTTCTTTTTTACCTTTCGAAATTTGATTGTATAAATATTAATAATCAAACACACCAATAACCAAAAAAGCAAAATAAGCATCGACCGATGCAAATTGGGCATTTGCACCGTAGTATTTTGATTCAAACCTCTTCTATTACAGTAAACATCCCTGAAATAAAACTTTTATTTTATTCTTATAACCAATTTTCTTACCCTTCACCTATAATAATAATACGTTGATGGTTTAATAGTTTCATTTAAACAATTATTAACTTCACAAGGTTCATAACCGTTCCAACAAACACTTCGATATTTCTCCGAACACCCAAGCCATTCAATTTCATACCTAAACGATTGTGTTAAATACGTTAAAAAATCGGCTGCGTAAATTCCCAATTTAATACTGTGGGCGAATGTGACGAGTAAAAACCCGAATGCGATACCGTGTCCTAAAGGGCTCATGTGACGTAGGCAAATCACCCCCGATTGAGTGTATTGCCCCAAAAGAACTTGCATGTAAAATAGTGGTAAAGCTATCAAGATGAACGATACTATCATCATTAAAAAGTCCATGTCTAAAAATATAAAGGTTAAATTTGTTTTGTATGAAAAAATCGATGTAAAATACGCCTGAAATTGCGATGTTCTAAAGCAACATCGAAATAATAAATCGTGCACATCGAAACCAGCATTGAGGATACGTAAGAATAAGTTGACGACCAACGTTGTCTTAAAACATGATGAGTACTCTAAAAAAATATATATGTGTAAGAAATTATAAATTAAACAAAATTAATTAATTATTGAGAAAATTCTTTTAAAAGAGTTTTTGATATTTTAATTCGTTCTTGAGATACGATTTTTATATATAAATTTGAGTTAAATAAATTTAAATAATTTACAATATACAATATTTCTCCACTACAATATACAGGAGGTCCCGAAACTCAACGTTAAGCGGGCGCCGGGTGAGAGGCCAACCCATACCTGTTCTGGTAAAAATAAGAATGTCTCTTAGTTAAGTGGTAATAGACATATTTTTGAAAATGTTAAAAATCGTTCCCGTACTTCATATCTTTAGGTTCTAGGATCAGAAAAAATTAATTAATATTATTAAGTTTTATTATATTATTAAGTTTGACACACGATTTCTAAACAAAGGAGTAGTACAACACCCTTGGCAAGTTATTTTAAAAGATGGCCTGTTTAGTCAAGATTCCAAAATGGTATAACACTTGCTATTTTTATTTTCACACTTTCGTATGTTATTTGTATTTTCTCCAAAATGATTTAATAACTTTGTTAGAAGATGTGCCACTCAATATCTGCAGAGAAATGTGGTTTCAACAAGATGGTTGCCCAGCTCATTGTGCTTGTCCTGTATGGGATTGCATACAGAATACCCAGAAAGATGGATTGGGGGGGTTCGATTACGTGGCCTCCTCATTCTCTGACTCTATAATAAATAAATTTGTTTGTTTAATTTTGTCTTTAGATTAACCTTATTTGAAAGAGTCTTTTTGCAAGACATAAGTGTAACCATCTTGTTGAAACCACATTTTGTAGTTCATAGATATTGACTGGCACATCTAACAAAGTTAAGAAAAAATAAAAAGTAAATACAAATAACATACAAAAGTATGAATTTGTTTAATAACGTGTTTTTTGCAGAAAAACAGGCAATATTTTTTATATAATTGAAATAAAACTATGTGTATTTATAGATGGATTTTTTAATTTTCAGCTCTACCGGTTTCGATCGTACATTCAATCATCCTCAGGAGCAACGTCATTAAACATATTTTTAAAAAACATATTTGTTTGTTATTCAAGCTGTTATCTTCTTGATTA